>JAIPMN010104286.1:0-19378 GCA_020650975.1 Apostichopus californicus | reverse complement strand
CAGATAGATTCCGACACAACTTAAGATTGGAAATAAATATATCCCTTGAAAGTATCCAAGGCAAGGGTATTTAAAATGGCGCCGTTTGATTGTTGTGTTCAGTACGGCGTATGGGAATCCCGTTCAGTTCAGTGATCTACGCTAGTTCCGTCATACTCTCAATCACTCCGAAAAAAAACAACAAAATCATGTATTCAGTTCCAAGAAAACGTGCATTTTGTTCCAAAAATCCTGTATTTAGTTTCGAAATCCTTTATTTAGTTCCGCAAATCCTGTATTTAGTTCCGCAAATCCTGTATTTATTTCCGGAAATCATGAAGTAGTTCCAAAAATCCTTAAGTGGTTCCGAAAATCCTTATTTAGTTCCGAAAATGATTTATGTAGTTCCAAAAATAATTTATTTAGTTCCGAAAATAATTTATGTACTTCCGAAAATAATTTATTTAGTTCCGAAAATAATTTATATAGTTCCGAAAATCCTGTATCGAGTTCCGAAAATCCTTATTTAGTCCAAAAAAAATCCTGTATTGAGTTCCGCGAATCCTTCCGAAAATCCTGTATTTTATTCCTTTGCGAATCCAGTCAGCCTCAAAGAACGCAAGAAAATGATTTATTTAGTTCCGAATTACGATAATGTGGGTATCGAAAATATATATTATTTCGTTTTTCAGTTTGAAACCAAATAATATTTTACAATGGCAAATTTCCTTACGAATATTTTACACGAATGCGAATTGTTCGCATTGATAGTAGGTATAGTCTGTGGTTAAGTTGTCGTCTGCTTATAAAGGCTATATACAATCTATATCTCTAATGTACACATACAGGCCCGCATGTGTAGGCCTACAGTGCATCGATATATCAGATAAACCAGTTTTCTTCTGCCTGTATGGCAGCATAGCTGTTAATTTGATTAACAATATAGCAGATAAGTTTCTGCATACTTTAATGAATAGCTGATGGTAACGACATTGTGATTATCTGCATCAAGGAGGTTTACTTACCCTGCCTAATCTAGCCTTGATGTGCTAAATCCGACCACTGCAAAAGAAAGGGGGAAAAGGGAGATAAGACTTTTATAAGAGTTTGGATGAAAGCATCATGAAACAGACTGAACGAATACCCAAGTTCCACCGTCAAAGAAGCGAGGACAAAAGAAGCGATAAAAACATGATGATTGGTTTCGTATTGATTATATTGTATTCACACCAATCGATTGTGACCGGAACTAAGTTCCGTCGTCAAAGAAGCGAGGACAAAAAAAAGCGATAAAAACATGATGATTGGTTTTGTATTGATTACATTGTATTCACACCAATCGATTGTGACCGGAACTAAACCAACATTACCGTATCAGTCTAAATAACACCCGCTCTTTATTCATCTCGTTATCATAACGATCAAGTTCTATATCCTGAAATTTTTGCACATATTTGGAAATGTTAGTCTTATTGATCAGAATTTCTTTATTTGGATTTCCCTCTGAGGTCACGACAGATAACGGCGAGTTATGGCACGATATGATAAATAATGTTGGTCAGGGAATTTTCGGAAATTCAGACACAGTTAATTTACTGGTGTACAAATATTAAAACCTCTTATAACGGCTACTATAAAAATTCGAATAATTGAGATGAGACTGAAATAAATAACTTTTATCTGTTTATTGTGCAATGCCCCACATTCTTTTCATTTCGAAAGACGCATAGATTCAAGTTCATTACACACTGAAGGCTTCGATTCTCTATCTGCCTTCAGGTTAGGGAGGATCTTGGGATTTTCATCCTTAGATATCGCTAGATATTGCTAGATATCTATACAGTACAGTGTCCTTGGGATTTCTTGGGATTTTTTGGGGCCTGATCTTGGCAAATTGCAGAATCGGGAGTGGTCACACTTCATTTATATCAGTGCACGAACTCGACGTCACTAATACACAACCCGATCACTTCGTCCCCGTTCTGGAGTAGTGACGAATGTTCAAAATGTGAGTTTTGAGAAAACGCCCTCTAAAGATTTTCACATTTTGACTTTAGTATAAGATCTTTTGTACCGAAAGTTGTCAATATTTTAGATATAACAAATAGAACTTTGAGTTCTCATATTTGTTGCTGATCGACAAATTTCTTACAAAGTAATAATTTTAGTGTAAACATATTTTTCGTTATGTTATGTCATTTTCAGTTAATTTTTGACATTCGTCACTATGCTATAACTAAATTTTGAAGTTTCGTCCTGTCACAGACTAGTATTTGTCACTTTTGTGTAGTAGCCGTAGGGTACACCGTGAATGTTAACTGTCACATGGGGGAGAGGAGGGGGTATGTGGAATAACCTTACGCAAGAAGAAAATAATCGAAGGGGTGGTTCATTGGTCTTATTGATTTAAAAAAATAACGTCCACGGTTTACTATAATGTATGAAATAGCCAAGCAATTTGCATGGGTTATGCACAGGTATCAACATACGTGTTTTAGAATGTTTTTCTTCAGTGACATGGATGGAGTCGGATATGATGAGGGGAGGCGGTATAGAGGGCATGGAGAGCCGGCTGTTGAAAAGGGTGGTATATTGGTCTTATTAAATTTAAAAAGAACGCCCACGTTTTGTTGCAATGTATAAAATACACAAGGAATTGGTATGGGTTATGGGCGGATGTAAGTGTTTTAGTAGTGTTTATGTATTGTAAAATAAGCCCCACCATTTTCTACAATGTATAATATAGAAAAGGGATATAATGAAATATAAACACATGCAATTGCAAAAAGAATAGTTCAAGTGGCGTAATCTGTTAAGTCGGAACTTTTATGAAGCACACAGACTACGGAAAATTGTGTGCAATTCTTCATTTTCAAGTTAGTGTATTACGTGAAATGTCTCTGACAATAGTTTATAGTAATATCCAACCCAACCTCGTAGGAATCCTCAGATTTAAAGAAGGAAACAACTGTGCTATTGTTCAAGGGTTCCAAGATATACTATAGTATGTTGTTCCTTCTTCTTATTTATTTCCAGTTTACATATAAAAAAAATTCTTACACTCACAGGCACTTCATAATATCCAACCCAACCTCGTGTGAATCCTCAGATTTAAAGAAGGAAGCAACTGTGCCATTGTTCAAGTGTTGTCAAGTTGTACTATAGTATGTGGTTCCTTCTTTTTATTTCCTTCCAGTATACATATAAAATTACACATACAAAAGTTAGTACATAAAACGATATAACAAACATACTACAACAAACATTCTAAGTGCTCCGATGGAATGTATAAAGCAGCACGGTAAGTAAACGAGTTTCTGTAAACTTACGTTCGGTATTTTGTGGGGATTTCTTAGATTTCTGCTCGATTTGTGCAGGAGACTTTTTAGTACAGTATACAAAGGTTGATTCTGATCACTGACAATCTGATTAGCCATTCTTGTAAACTCAGTTCTTGCAGCAGCATTTACTTTTTCTAAAAGTATATTGTAATCTAAATTAAATATAGCTGATGTGTATTTAAGAAACTTCATTTTTCTTTCTTTGCTTTTTTGCAATATAAAATGGTACCAGACAGGCACTGTATAGATCACATGTGCCAGGGTAGAATAATAGTATTGAAAACATTTTCCCAAAGACACAACGTATTAGCCACACTAGATACTATATAATATACTTTTTTTAATACCTTAATGTTTTGCAAGAAAAGGTCAAACTGTCGTCGCTGTATACTCCCAGTACTCAGTTTTGGAGGTTCTAGCCACCTCAGATCCCTCAATAATAATAATAATACGTTGCGATCTTGATAGTATGAGACCTTCATGTTTTATTGTGTTATTTTCAAAAACAAATTTCCTTTATTTTTTGGGGTTACACAATAAAGTCTTGCGGTCACATGTTGGAACTATGTCATTTACAGAACACTGATAATTTCATTGGTCAGTTTCAACAGAGCTCTTAGGAATTGTGCATTATACAGCAGTATCATCGGCGTATTTTGTAACAGAAATGTGTGAATTTGACCTAATTTCATAAGTATATATAGTAAATAATATAGCAGATAATGGACCCCCTCCCCTAAGGGACAGCAACCTTTATTTCCGATATTTCCGATAACCCTTTATCCAACCTAACTTGTCTGGTCCATCCTTAAAGAAATTGTGTCACCCAATGAATAAGCCATGTGTCTTTGATAAATAGTAAAAGATCCTTCATTAATTGATTTAGCAAGACAGTATTAAACGCACTTGAAAAGTCAAGTAAAAGACCCTTTGATATAATTCTTTCTTTACAATCTTAATGAGACACAATATCATGGATTAATCAAACGTTTGATATCTGCAATACATGGATTCTTCGAGTGGCTTGTAACTTCCGTTCTGGCACAGCAAGTGCCTTCTCCTTTCTTATGTCGAGCAACCGTATGGGTTAACAATCCCAATGTTTGGAAACTATGGCTGAGGGTGTATCAGTTTGTGATGTTCATTTGGTTTGTATGTCCATATTCTGACTTGCTTTATTTTGCCAAAAGGTCTGGTATAACTTCCCCTATGATCCTGAACTTCTTAGCCTGTAGAAGAAAACATCCAAGGTTCTGTCAAATCTGAAGGTTGCCCCCCCCCCCCCTCCTCGTCCTTTGTAGCAAAGTAACTATTTAAGTATAAACTGTGCTAGTACCTTCCAAAGTTTCATGTAGAAGTATGTGACCTTCAACCATGTAACTAGGTATTACTAAGCCAGATAAAGGTAGTTATAAGTTAGGCTAGAATAATGCTCGGGATGAGCAAAGCCGCCAGCAGCTAAGAGAAACCGTACTTCTATATGAAATTGAAGACTGGAGGAAGTCTTAAGTGGAAATGAGCTGGTGTTTGCATGTTTAATTTGTCATAATACTGGTATTTGTTTATTGAACTGTTTACATTCACATTGAAAGTAGACAGGCAACCGAAAGAATTAAATTATATCGCCACCCCCCCCCCCTCCACCATCCCAAGTGGCACTATGACATTAAACATTGGCAAAAGCATAGCTCCATGCCATGACTTTTAAAAACCAATTTACTCCCGTACCGTGTAAGATAATGGAATTAGATATTTTAGGGATAAGTTCATCACAAAGATCTTGGTGATATAAGTTCATTAATATGGTTTGGGATTCCTTCCCTTTAATCCTTAGTTATGGTTAGGCTAACACTAAGAATGGCTTAAATTAATTTACCTTGGTCTAGGTATTGTAGTCTTCGCGGTCACAATTAAAATTTGAGTGATTTATTCATCATTTTTATACCAGTTACACCCATTTGTCATCAATGTCCGTCAGTAACTTACACCACCTGTTTCCTCATTTACACACAGCTCTAGATAAATGTACCAACACTGTCACACCGATTCAGTAGAGATAAATAGCGTTACTCCAGTCTACTGTCTATAACTACTCGCGCAACATATAAAAGCATCGAATGTACTGCAATCATAATACTAGGCTACTATTCAGGAATATTATCGTTGACCCACTGGCCATTCAGTTTTCACGAGTTATGCTATCGTGTATGAAATGCTACATTAATCAATTAAAAGACGAGGTGGAAATAATAAAGATATTACCTTCCCATAATCTTGGGTGATTTCAAATGGGAGTTAGTTGGTTCTCAAGTCAGTATGACTTTTGAAATCAGCCAGAAATTACTAAACAACTAGACAGTTTTAAAACTTCTAACCCGGCGCAACCGATTCTTCACCCTCGAAATAGGTAGGAACATTATTTAACTAAATTTCGCCAAAAGTGCACATTCGCCACTACGCAAAAATGGGGACGACTTGTTATCGATGAAGTGGTGTGTTACCGGATTTTGTCAAGGTCTTGGTACTACGGACGAAGGTCATTAATTAAGATTCGTAACTCATCGGGAAGCGATCAGAGGGGTGGGGCGTAGGGTTGTGGGGCGCGCGTTTTCATGCAGATGGGAACAATCTCAAGAAGTGATGGGTGCGTCCGCCCCCTCCCCGCCCACTTCCCGCCCCTCCCCTCCCCCTCCCCGCCCCTCCCCGCCCCCTCCCCCTGGATACGCGCCTGAATAAGGTAACAGCTGAACATTTATTATAGAAGCACAAATATAGATTGAATGTGTTGTTGTTATTGTCTTAGTGAGACAACTCCAACTCTAACATCAGTGTTGCTATAGAAAGCATACATACGAACCCTTTTACAGCCTCTCTGACAAAGGCAATACCAAACTGTGACCAAATACTGTGTAATAACTCAAACGTACTCAAACTCAAACGTAATAACTCAAACGTACCAGGGATGTAATACTCAAGTCCATTTCATGTGTGGACTCGGACTTGGATCTGCTAGAATGCACTACGGTCGTTGTGAAGTTGGGGTGTAAGTATATACGTTTTTCGTAGCTTAAGGATAACTATTTGGTGTTTCATTTGCAAACAAAAGTCAAACGATTTTTTCAAGATATTAAAAATGCAAGAATCTAACAAAATATGTTATGCTTTATTATTTGCGCGTAGAGAATTTTAAAGTTACAAATGCAGCAATCTTGTTCTTAACTATGTGTGATTTAGTGGCTCTGCAAGACTTTTCATGGCAATATGTGAGACTATATATTCTCAATTTAAATTAAAGATATTTAAGGTTTTGGTTGAGTCATGTCACTTACAACGATAGGAAGCGTGCGATTGTGTTTTGATGTGATGGTATGCGTTCTGTTGTGTAGTGTTGTACGAATTATAATGTATGAAGAAGGCTATAATGTTGTTAAGGTCAAAAGTCACATGGTTAAATGTCAAGAGGAGAAAGTCGACCTAGTCTATGTATAATTACCTTCACATGGCATTTGAATTTCTCTGATTGACAATGAGTGGTAATCTCCCTAGTGTTAAAAGTGTTACAATGAACAAACGAATATGCAAATTTCACAATAATTTTGTCACTGTTAAAAGTATGATACTGGTGTCAGGACTTCCAGTCTAGTTTTATGCATTGTTACGTTCACAACATCATTATAGTCATGTTAACCGCCAGTACGGTATTGTCAGATTGCGTAGCTAATAATGAATTTGTTCATTTGATATCATTGTTTGCTGGCGATGAGATATGCAACTCCATGGATTGCCCTCCTGTTTATAATGTAAACAACGTTGGGCTCGACAATCCGCATACAGTTTTGATATATAGTTTTGGGGGCAGTATTGTCTATTTCATTGCTGATAGCAAAATTCTCTGTTCACTTGCTAAACAAGAAATACATAGCTAGAAAAATACTATGTTTCAACTGAATATCAACCTTTTTCCAACATGAAAACATTGTCTTCAGCTAGGTGGGAATGTCACGAGAGACTTTCAGCTTCAGTGCAGTATATATAGTTACTCTCTCCTGCTCATACGATGGTGCCCTCATATTTATAATACGGAATTCCCCGAATGTGCAATCTTGTACACCTCTTACCGTAATGAATATCACCCTGCTAGCACGATCTTACTGCATGCACAACACAGTATAAATTATTTACAAAGGGTTGGTCTCAATTATTTGCGGCACGAACAACATGTAGCCTTCGTCAGGTCTGTTTAAGCCAGCGAGTTTCTTGCTCTAGAGCTGACGAAGAGAGATATAGCTTCGACGCAAGAAAGTATTCTCGAAGATACTGCCCGTGTGTGAAAGGGTTCCATTCATTTTGAGATCTGGACAAGCAAACATGTAAGTTAACAATCCTTTCTGTTTTCCTAACTGTATCCTATAACCTACTGTAGTATGTTCATAGCCTATATAAGAGCTTATAGTTCACAGTGGACTAATATGCTGTATAGTCGCCATGATGCGCATAGTTATTATCAGCGTATGCAGCAACAAAGGACTTCATTCCCCTAGTAAGGATGGGACGACCGGATCCCATGGCATCCACCACCCTATCCACCTCCTCCCTCTTCTTCAAACTAAAACAAGCTATATTTGACGAATTGAGAATTAATTAGTGAAACATACAAACGATACTATTCAAGACTGAAAATGTCTTACTTGTTAATCGTATTAATTATATTGAAATCAAAAATCAAAATACAACTTACTTATATTCATAGAATTTGATCTGTCAAATCACTTTAGATTCGGTTAAACTCTACCATTCATTGTTCTGCAATATATAAGGTGGGTGCACTATAAGTAGCCGTATTTAGGCTACCAACTTATAATGCTTCACAGCTTAATTATGCTGTTAGGTTGACGGCTAACTGCGCGAATACGTGTTATTATTCCATCGGTTACACAGAAAAGTGTTAACAATAGTCATTGAAGGTTAAAGGTCAGTATTGTATATGTTCATGTCTATGCCACAAACTTACATGCCAAATATGAGAACTTAGGATTACTTATATATATTTTTATACGGTATTTATGAGCTCTTCTGCCTTTGGGTTCTAACGTCACATGTGCACAATATCCTGACAAAATTGTAAAATTGTAAACAAGTGTCATCTGCTACGAAGATGTTTGTGAAAAACATGTAGTTTGGTCAGCGCTGTTATACCTTTGCATGCAAAATACTAGCGACGACGATCCTTCTCAAATTCCGACTGGCAATGAGTTCCAGCCTTCTCTTGTGTGTTTCTTTACTCACTTTCAATTCTAACTTGCCTTAGATGAAGGCTTTCTTCTTCGTCATTATCCGAACACTTCTATAAATTTACTATGTTTTTGGTTCAAACATGTTTAGTCCATGACGTCACAAGAGCAACTCCGTAATAATATGAAAGTTCTATGTTTGACTCTTTCTGACAAAAATTAGAAAAACCCATTGCCTTTTTTTTTCGTCCAAGTAAGTATTTTAAAGAAATAATGAACTGTCACTCTGCATGTCGCTTGAATGTAAACATTTTACAATAACGTGAAGTCATACTGTTAGTAATTATGTTAGTAAAGCATATTTCATAACATTATGTAGAATTTGCAGAACAAAAAAAGGCGCACCCTTTAATAATATAACTAGTGGTAAACTTCGTCAGAAATCTAGAAATAACTAGAAAGTCAGCTTTTACAAATTTTTATTCTGATGAAAGTAAAGAGGTAGACAACCATCACATAGGAAAAAAAGTCGAACACCACAAAAAATATTTTGGCCAAACACTGAAACTGAGTAACACTACACAAAAGGAAGTACTAATCAGAATTAAGGCAGGATGGATAAGTCTCGGCATATATAGAGATATTCAAACTGACAATAAAATACCTTTGTCACTACGAAGCAGGATGTACAATCAGTGCGTTTTCACCAAGATAACATACGGAGCGGAAAATGGACTACAACTAGAGAGATTGAGCAACACCTAATGACAACACAAAGAGCAATGGAACGAACTATGTTGCATCTAACACTTAGGGATCGAGTTAAACACACGGAAATCAAAAGGAATACTTAAGTAAAAAATGACATAGTTAAAATCGATGACGACGACGGTAACAACGACGACGACAATGATGTTGACGACGATGAAGTTCATGATAATCTAGTGATATGCCACGAATAGCAAGTAATTGCTAATATTGCCACAAAAAATTAGCTAAAGACAAGTTTTAACTTTATAAACTAAGTTCAAAACTTAAACTTCAGAAACCGAACGCACCGTATGTGTCGCAAAAGTGTACGTTTGGTTTTTAGCATGATATAGCACATCCGATATACTAGCTATGGATACGTTAATAAGAATAGGAATGTGTAATACGACACTTTAGTCACCCGGAAGTTCAAGACGGTCAAGTACAGTACAGCTTCAAAGACCTTTTGGAAACCCACCCGGAAATAATAGCAACGTGTGATATAATATACACCTAACCAAATACTTGCTGTATATAACTTGTTGTTGTGTGTTAAGTAGGGCGGCTGTGGTTGAGCCTAGTAGCTCCCAGTCATTGTACAGGTAGTCCGGGTTTAAGGAAAGGTATTTATAAAGAATATGGAGTTGAAAATGACATTGATACAATTGGTAACTCTTGTATATATAGTTTGGCTAAAATGTAGAAATGAGCTAGGTTGCAGACCAGGGGTAACTCATAAGAGGGATGCATGTGACTTTCTCAATCGTATTGATAATTCAATACCTTTCGACACCAATCATTTGTCTTCGTTTTTATTGATTATATGACTCTGTCTGACCTCTCTAAGGCACCTTTATTAGGCACAATAGGTGGCAGTAAATTTATGTGGACCAATAATATGAAATATCATGAGACTGTACGTTGGAAGAGTCTCTTTGTTATCAAGACCCTACCAAAGAGGCCGGAAAATTGAAATCTATCTCATCACAATCTCTCTCGTACCGCTTAACATTTAGAAGCTCGCTTTAATTTTCAAATCAGACAAGTAAAGGCTTTGGTGTAGTGATGCTTTGTAAAAATATGAACAACATTTGAACTATTCTTTCAATAAATGCAATTGCCCATCTCGTCTGGCATTGGTCCCATGTCGGAGTCTGGGCTCATCTAGTCGGAGTAAAATCCGAGACCAAGTCCGAGTCCACGAAACGTGGACTAAGGTCAGCACTGGTGTACTACATTCCTGCTGAAAACAAAGAAATTTAGCAATTCTGAAAGTTACATTTGACATAATTGATGAAAGGAGAGTAGGATAGTATTAGAAGGTAAGTAAACATATAAGTAGCACGAAATATTAACACGAAATAATTGCAGGTTGGCAGTTTAAAAGTAAAATGTATTTAATTGTAAATTAAATCGAGCATGAGTCGTTGTTTCGAGTCTGAAATATTTATTGCAAAATGTTATTTATCGGGATATTCTCTTTGTAAAAATCTCTTTATACGAAAGCCATACACTTTGCGATACATTTAAGTTTTTGATTTACCTTACTCTCTGCCATTATGCGATTATCAACTCATATGTGACTTAACTTCTCTTCCCCTCCTCCTCCCTCTAACTTTTACCGACACTAGATTAATGGTGTTATGCAGCTCATTATAAAATCAGTGACAAGGACAGTTGGACGAGCATTGCTTCACCTTTACAGGCAAAGATCCGCAATAAAGGTTAGCAATCTGCCGTGACGACGTTTCATTTCTGTAATAATGACATTTTTAACTGGCATCAATTAGTCAGCTACAACTATACCTCAACAAAAGTCAGGAATAACATATTAAGATGGGATTGTCAAATAGCAATACTGAAAATGGTTGTCTTCCTTTTAATGATCTTATAGTGTGTCACCATATATCATGTAAAGATAGACATACGTCGGGTTGCTAACTTCCTATGAGTTCAAGAAATCTGACAGAAAAGATAGATACAACCAGAAACTCTTTTTTGAGTCATTTCTATTTCACAAGTAATGGATTAAAAGAGTTTTCCCTTGTGTATTAACGACGAAAATGACGTAGTTGGTCTTGCAATATTCAAGTAAGCAACAGTTTGATATCATTGTTGCATTTGATCTCCTATTGTTGTTCAAATCAAATTATACTTTCATTATCGTTTTGCTTCTATTAACACAGTAGATAGCAATATTTATGTTATTTCCATTTTTTAAAGGTTAATTTGTTCTGGCTGACCAGTTCATAATGAAATTTGTTTGCAATGTTAAAAATCAAGGTAATGCGTTAGAACATTATTTCTAGGTCAACGTTATTCATCAATAAAGAGAAAGAAAATAATGTTCGTTCATTTATGAAAGGCCTTGGCCAACTTGGAGATATGGAAGGTGATAATAACGAAACTACTGTCCTTCGAGAGAAGTTGAACCAAACCCGCGGAAGGTTAACGATGATTCCATTACGTTACATAATACATCCCAAGTCATTCACCCATTACGAGGTTTATGATTTAATACACATGATACAAATTTCATTGCTTACAGAGGGACTCTCGTTACATATCATTACAAAATTAGAAATCCAAATATTTTCAGTGACCTGGAACTTCTTTCACTTAAACATTGAGTAGTTATATTTATCACTATGTACACATGGACATAACAATCGTTTACAGGATGTACCGATACCTACCTGTTCTACTCATTGGTAAGATATTAAATACATATCGAAAGTGAAACGTACTTGGTATATGCATATGCATAAACGTTACAAAGGAGATCCGTCTCTAAAACGACTTGTCGGGAATTCGTTTAAGTTACTCAAGGAACATGGGCAGTAACTTAATCATGTTAAACCAGTCGACGTTGTTAAGCGAGAAATTTGTTCATTTATTGATGCATTTGGTTCCCATGTTTCAATCGATCCACTAGCAACAGATGGTCGTTCTGTTGACAATTATCAAACCTCTTTGTATCTATTATATGTTTGTATTATTTCTTTGCATGAAAACGTTCATGCGGTAGCTTTCCTACATGGAACATTTTAAATGTTTATAGCTCAGCAAAGTGAAAACTTTTCAATGCTGTTGCAATCTCGTTACCTTTGTTCAGTAAATGTTTGGATTAAATGCCCGTAATATAAATACCTTCATACTTGCTGTAAACTGTACTATGCTATTGTATATAACACATTTTGAGCATCCCGCGTTGCGTAATTTAACTGTCTATTGACTCTACACATAAATTTATGATATAGTGGTTGTTTATTTTGTAGGTCTACCTCGGAGAAAAGAAAGGAGAGAACCCTCAATAAAGGAATTAATTTGGACTAGTTCAAAACCAGTGAGTATATGTATGAATGTATCATTCATGTTTTTGACGACCTGTCCTGTGATTCGTCAACATTCTTCAAAGGTGTTAATATAAGTTCACGAATACAGCTCACCTTAGATTTTATGACCGTACATACCTTCAAATGTCTTCCTGGAATCGGGAAATAAGTTGTAATTGGTAAACAAAAGATTTTCTCCAGACACCTTGTAACTAATGTACTATTTGTCATGTGTACTTTCAAATTATAAAGATTAAGGACACATTGGACATGTGCCTGAACCGTAGACTTGAAACTATCCGCATTGTCTTGCACCATCTTTTAATCTAGACAGAATCATTTAAGCATCAACTCAGTGTTACCAGACTGAGGTGACTTGAAACTCTGTTATTCGTGTCTAATCGTCCGCAAGATTTTTAAAGTTTTGGAAATTTTCTGTGGGATTACAGAAACACGTTTCTTTTTGGATTTAAATTGGATATTAAATCTACATTATTCCTTCGACAAAACAGCTTGAACTGATAGGATAGTAAAAATAGACGACAATTATACCAGCAAACATGAGTTTGTTGTGGTTGCAATTTTCCCACTGCTGGTTTGTATACATTGTGGACCATGTTGATGCAATGTATATTATTCGCTCTGCTTAGTGTTTCGTTCGTTTTCATTAATCGCTGTTGAAACGTTACATAAAATAGTGGCGTAACTATTAAATTACTACTAAAACTAATTAAGTTCATTTTATGTTATTAAAAAGACATCAGTTGTATTGGTGGGTAAGGCACAGTTCTTAGGTGTGTTATATTTCTGCTTTGTGTCAAAAAACGAGAAACTATTTGCTGGCATACACAACTGTTTCTTAATACATAAGAGCTGTCAAAACTGGTTAAAACCTGTGGGAATTGTCACCGACTTTCCCAGAATATATACCTATGATGGCATTTGCATTTTTAAAGCATTCCTATGACTGGTTGACTTCTGGCTGCAATTTATAAAGATGTACAAATAAATGGAATAGAGAGGTAATTCGACAACTCGATAACACCCAGTTAGAATGAAGGTATATTATGGCGCGTCGCATTAGAGGTCAACAATGTTTTTAATGATAATGAGGACTGCTGCTGTGACCGACGAAAAGCAGTAGACACAGGGTGTTTTGGGGGTAAAGAAGTAAGCCATGATATTTAAGTGTAACTTAATGAGACAGTATTTCCTTTCATGTTTCAAAACAGTTCAACAACGGTCTATTAGATTGCTGATTTCGTCGAAGACCAAGTCAACAGTTTAAGTTGTATCAGAAAGTGATGATAGTATTACCAACATCATGGAAGATCAGAGTACGACCAAGCAAAATGCCGAAGCAACTGATAGTGGACATCGGGAACTTTCGCCTCAGGTAATCTACGTCAGGGGTTTAAATATAAAACATAGTATCGACATCAATATAGTTAACCCTTGTCGACCCCTTGCGCGGCTCTCCTACCAAATAGATGAAATACCATTTTTGACCGAACACTCCCTAACACGTAACTTCTTTGATATCGAAAGTGAACATTTGTTTATGTCAGCGTGTGCAAAAGGACATGATAACACCCCTGGAAATATGCCCACGCCTGTTACAGAGGATGAATGGAATAAAGTCGAATATATTTCAAAGATAAAGCTATCCTGGCACGTGACAAGGGAACTGGAGACAACGAGTGAACATTTATTACAACTAACTGAAGATGCCCTTTGCAATCTGCAGAATATATCCAAGAAATTTGCTTCTACTGACGTCACTGCGATAAATAAAGACGTGAACGATGACATCGTCTCATTTTACAAGTCATTTGGTTCTCATGTATCATTATACCTTTCGAAGTTGGTGGACGTTGTGTCCTTAAGGTGAGCTCATCTGGTATTAAAAGTGGGTGTGGAAAATTAATTTGGGATGCAATTGAGGGGGACTTGAATGATGTAAATCCAAATGATGTAGATACATTTTCAGCAGGCGGAGACACACATTTGATATCTATTGAAAATCCAAATGATCCCGACGGGGATTTTGTGGAATTATGTCGACAAATTAAGGTGTTCGAGGGAGGCACTATTAGATCTGATGTAGGCTTCAGACAATATATAAACGATTTAAGCAAAACCCACACAGTAGTGCAAGGTAGTTATGAAGAAGAAAACCTTGTGCCAGTTTGGAATATAGTAAACAATCACGGCCAGATATTTGCAGTGCCTTGCGATTCTTTGCGCAATCTCTTAGAAGCAAGTTGGAACTCTTGTAAGGACGTGACTGATTTGCATATTGCTAATGAGGGTCAAAACAGTTGTGACACTACATTTCCTCAAACCTCATCTCCTGTAGAAAGTGTTTTTGAAATACTGAACATAAGTCAAAGAGACATAGGAATTGTGGAAGCTACATCTGTTAGGAGGGATGCCTACGAATTCGAAAATACAAGCAAGAACGCATTTTGGAAGTTTTTGACAGCAATCAATTCGCTTGATTTTCGCGGGCGAAAATACGTACAGCTATCAGACGAGCCTTTACCTAATATTTCGCAAAGTAGTAAGGCGACTGATTTCGATATTTTTGACTCAGTAGATGTTACAAGAAGCCAATCCGAGGAGCTAAATAACATTATGAGTGCAATGGATTTAAATTTTGCTGCATTGCATAGTTGTGACCCCTTCCTTAAACAGGAGATTTTATCGAAAATGGCAGCGTGCAGACTCGCCGTTCCTATACTTCTTCCCAGTTTTCAAGATGAAACGGAGGTTCAGCTTCTGCTTTGGGGACTTCGGAAAATTTACAAGTCCTGGAAGCCGATATATGAGAACACTCCAATTGAAAAATCGGTGATTGAGCATGAAATACCCATAGTTTCATTTCTTAGATATGGAGACATAGGTATCTCAAAATCAAAATTACTGAATAAGGTTGTTGGCAAGCTGCAAGGTAACAGTGATCACCCTTACTTTGTGGACTTTGACGAGGAGCCGTCGTGTGCCAAGTTGTCAAAGGGGACGGTTGAGACATTTTGGTTTTTGCCAGAAAGCACCGGGAGCGAAGAAGATGCTAACTCTAGGCTTCTAGACGCAATAACCTTCTTTAATTTGCGTGGAAACTCTTGCGAATTCCCCAAGCAGAGGCAGTTTGTTTTATTGGCATCAGATGTGGTCGTTTTGTTAGTAAAAGAGGAAACCTTTCAGAGCAATCGAAGTCAAATAAAGGAAATGAAAAAGACGAAGCATCTTGTGTGTGTCGTCACAACTGAGAATCCTCAAAAGCAAGGTAACGTATTACGCGACGACAATGTAACGATATTGTTCAGCAAGGCGTTCCTCTTAGACATTGGTTCAGATATATGTAAAGAGCTCAATTTAGTCTTGTGGGAAGGTCATGTAAAGAAAAAACAAGAACAGTTTAGATCCATCAGATCTCTCCAGAAGTTTTGCAAAGATTTGCAAATCGTAGTCGACGATGAAGTGGAAGGGTGTGTTGCAGGAAAGAATATCGCAGCTAGTATCTTGTCCAACGTAAAAAAATGCCCTGAGGACTATAAGAAAGTTCATCTTCCACTGCAGTCAGAATTATGGAGCAAGTGGGCCGGTTTGGATAAAAAGTGGAGCAAACGATTCGATAACAAATTTCCAACTGTAGAGCACTTTCATGACGACTTGCAAAGACAAATGCGTGAAGTTCGAGAGCAGCAACTAAAAACTCAGCCAACGGATGATATATTAAACCTCATCAAAGCTCTTAATCAAAGGCAACCGTCTAAAATTTCCAGTTACTTCCTTGCATGGCTTGAATTCTTCTTAAATGATCTGTCACAGGAGAAGCTTACTCCTTTACGTAAGCAGTTGCGTGACATTCAAAGGAAAAGTAGAGAACTTAACACTCAGAAAAGCAAACTAAAGGATAGTCCCAAACAGTCGAAAGATTATGTAGCTGAACTCAAGTGGCTCAACGATGAAGACATAAATTTGCTTCAAGATGCTCAACAGGTAACGGCTTGTATTGACAAAAATTCCTTAGGCATTGAACATTTCATGCGTGAACTTGGGCAACGGTATGAAGCCTACGAGGAATTAAAAATTCAAAATGGAACAAATGTTGACAGCAAAATTAATGAAGTGGAGCTGCCTAAAATCGCTGCAAAACTGTTGATTAAGGGATATACATTGGAAATATTGGATGGCGACGTAGGTAGAGTTCCTATTAAATGGGTACAGGCAGTTCTCGCTTCTGCAACCGAACAACTGGGAAATCCGAAAGTCTGCGCAGTTTCAGTACTCGGTATCCAAAGCAGTGGTAAATCAACCTTACTTAATTGCATGTTTGGAGTGAAGTTCGCGGTAAGCGCTGGTCGATGCACGCGTGGAGTATTCATTCAATTGCTTAAGTTTCACAAAGAGCTGCAAACAGACACAGGATTTGAGTATTTGATTGTCATCGACACCGAGGGTCTGAAGGCTCCGGAGCGATCATTTCATGAAGATTTTAGACATGATAATGAGTTAGCAACTTTTGCCCTTTGTTTAGCAGATTCGACAATTATTAATATCGCAGGACAGACAGTAGGAAAAGATATGACAGACGTGCTACAGATAGCAGCGCATGCATTTATACGCATGAAAGGGGTGAACATCAACTCATCTTGCAGACTTGTCCAACAGTTCGTCGCAGACTTAGCAGCTGTTGAAAAGAATGAAGCATGCACGCAGGCCATTTTGACAAGCCTAGATGAGGCAGTTGCAGCAGCTGCAAATGCTGAAGGCTATGGTTATCTATACACGCGGTTCTCTGATGTTTTCAATCTAAAGAGCAACGAGAATGTACAATACATCCCTAGTCTCTGGCAAGGAGCAATGGCGCCCCCGAATCACCGTTACAGTGAAAAGATCATGATGTTGAGAAAGATAATAATCGACGACTTGAAAGAAACATCCCGTACCCTAAGTCAATTCTCAGAGAGAACAACTAACATATGGAATGCAGTAAAAGAGGAGAATTTCATATTCAGCTTTCAAAATTGTGTGACTGCTTTGCGTTATAAAACTTTTCAACACACATATGGCCAGTGGGTTATTGAAATGAGGCAGAAAACAATGGAAAGTGAGGCCGATGCACAGCAGAAACTTAGGAATGTTCCGAAAACATTTGTCAGTGAAACAAAGCAAACTTTATTGGAAAAAATTAATCATGTTGTTGACGAAGAATGTACTCGTCTTGAAGCGCTTATTCGTGCTTACTTAAAAAACAACGTTGAGCATAATGATGACCAACTTCACAAATTTGAGGACGAATTTTTGCAAGATCTAGAGCTCACGGGACGTACTTTTAAGCAAGATGCACGTGACGCGCTGAACAGAGTTGAAGAAAGTATTCACCATTTAGATCACATCGACCATCTCCTTCCCGTATGTAGGAACCAGCTCCGTGATATGGCGCGACAAGAAGCGTTAGCTCAGCGTGGTAATATCGCAGATCTTAAAACACTGGAAAACATGTCGAACAAACAAGTACGACAGACATTTGAGACCCTGTGGGAAGATTGGATCAAAGAGATATGTGCATCCCATCCTAGTAAGACTGTAGAAGAAGAGGAAGTCAGAAGGGAAGTATATTCGTACGTGTTCCAAGTTGGTGAAAAGAGAGACCTTTTGAAAGATGGGTTGATGAAGCGATTGAAAGTAAAATTTACTCGAGGTGTTCCGAACCAGACTGGCATCAAAGATATTGTGGACAAAATTGTAGGAATTTCCCTTGCAGTTCTTAGAAGTGACATTGAAAATGACTTTGCTTTTGAACCTTCAATAATAAAACAGTTGATAGATACATCGGTTATCCAGCTAAATAACAGTTATGACGGGACATTTTTGTCACAAGATACCAAATGTAAAGTACTTGAAGATGTGTGCAACCAAGCCGTACCCATTATCTATGAAGGAAGATGTAAATACAATGAGAAGTATTCATTACGAGAGCTGCTTACAAAAGAAAAGAAAAACCTCTGGAAAGATTTTAGTGCACTCTTCTCCAGTGCCTTTCAAGATACCCGTGCCTCAGCAAGCGTCACCAGATTACTATACGAAAAACTTGCTGACAGAATAAAATGCTATCTCGGCCCTGCAATTTTCAAAGCTGTGAGAGAAGACTGCCCATATTTTGCGAGTAAATTTAAAATGTTTGGACAACTATTAGAGGACATGGCAATTAAAAACGACTTTCAAGATTACTACAAATTTATTCTAGACCTGCCAACATTCTTAGAAGACTGGTCCCTTCGTAAAATAGCAGAGGTTTGTGTTTCTAAAACGCAAGACAAATCATTCGTTGAAGTGATGGTCGAAGAGGAAGTTCAAGACATTGTTTCCAAGTTGTTAGAAATCGTACACTCTGCAGTCTCACTGCATAGTAAACAACCCACAACTGAAAATAATGGAAGCAAAAGTGAATATTCTATTTGGACCGAGAATTTGTTCAAGGAAATTAAAGAAAATGTAGAAACGTTACATATTTCGGATGTCGATGTTAAAACCATTCTTCTTTTTGACGTAAAAGAATTATCCTTCTTTACCGATCAAATTGCGAATTATCTGAAAGATGAAATCGAATGCGATATTAAGGACACTTTAGGTATTCCCCGATGTGGGTGTATCCAAGAAGCTGAGAGGATGCTACGTGCTTTACCAACAAAGCCGCAGGCTGAAATAGCAAGACATGTCAGTGGCTGTACTG
>JAIPMN010104245.1:0-11206 GCA_020650975.1 Apostichopus californicus | reverse complement strand
CCTTCAGTAACATACTTCTTCAAAACAATACGTACATTTCTCTACTTTGGTTCGTTATTCTCGAATTAAACAAGACAGGTAACATTTGAACGCATCTGAGTTAAAAACATACTGCAAAAATGTTGTAAGCAACAAATGTTAATAGTATTTATCCGCAACGACTCTGTGTTATTAAGTGATCTCGTGCACGAACAGCTATCCCGTAACTGCATGACATTATACTACACAGTCCGCATAGTTAGTTTCCACAGCTAGCTGGTGGGTACGTAAATGGCGTATATTACGTGTTTTGAATGATGATAAACCAGTGCCAGGAAATCAACCAAGCAGTTTTTAATAGACTGTAGAGTCTTAGATTTGTAGAAGGATAGGCTATAGACCTACATTGTATTCGTTATACATTAGCCCTTCGGTGTAAGCCACCGTATATTCGTAAATTTTCCCTAACTAGGCGAGAATACAGTAACGTTAACATGTTGTTCAATTTGTTCAATTTGAACAATCAGTGTCCAGGACTCTGTGTATTCTCTGTCACGTCCTGAGCTGGCGTGCGTCGTGATTGGCAGCCGTTAATGAGCTGGGTTGTGCACTTAATCTGTGGTGTTTTTAGTCTTTATTTTTTCGTTATAATGCAGGTACCTGCTAGCTAGCTTGTTCGTCACCGAAATAACTTCAAAAGAGTTGAAGTAATAAAGACGCCTCCATTGAATATCAACTTACTAACTTTCACTTTTCAACAAAATGACACGTATTTGCATGTATGCAAATACAGTTCTAGCTAGTTACACTACACTTTGTTTCGATATTTATGGAACGTTTGATCCCTATACAACTCATCAGAGAAGACAGTCATACCGCTTCGGCATTTGCGGGTCGAGGAGAAAGTCAAAGTAAAATGTCATAGGATTTGTTATATCAGAAACGTATACGCCAAAAATACTAACCATGCATGAACTTAGTTTCCTTACAACGGAATCGACGAACCTTTAAATTCATAGGCACCAATCCCCCTCCCTCGACGCCTTTAAAGCATGTAACGTAATTCTTTACAGCTAAAAGTTCGGACACTTTTTAGAAATACCCATATATTAGTTCGTGGGTCGAGGGGGTTTTAGAAATGCTTATATGGCTGTTACTAAAATCCCCACGACCCACGACTTCTGTCAACTAAAGATAAGCGTTTCTCGGTACACCCGTGGGTCGAGGGGGTTTTAGAAATGTTTATATGGTTGTTACTATAACCGTGGGTTGTGGGGTATTTAGTAACAACCCTGGGGAGGGGTGTTTTGTTTCGCTGCGTGCTGGTCGTCCTTTTGTAGTTTTTCGAATGATTCAGTGGGTGGTTGGGCGTTTTTTCTCTGCAGGTCGGTGGGCGTATGTACTTTTTTGGCTCGCTTGACCTGAGTTTTGTTTGTAATGGGATGGTTCAGTAGTGCCGTTTGGCCGTGACGTTTTGTATCCCGCATGGCGGGTCACGTAAAAAGCACACCGCACTCGGGTACCACAAGATGGGCGAAACAAAACGATTAACGACGGTGACTTTCCCTAAGATCGAAAGCCAGCGGGTGCCAAAGGTTTCGAGCCTGCTCTCAAATACCTCAGCCCTCTCGTTCCAGGTGACATCACAAGGTGCATCGTAGCCGAACCATATACCATTAATTTTGATATTCTGATCCGACCACGATGCACCGAATGGTAAGTCTCTGTATCTCCAGCTACCAAGGCGAAGGCCCTTTGTCTTTTCCGGATTCAACTTCGCCCCGGTAGCTCTCTGAAAGATAGATTAATCCTGCGAGAGGGCACGAAAGGAGCTCAGACTCGAAACAACACATGTGACGTCATCCGCATATTGAACGCATTTCACTTTGGCACCCCCTGGCACAACGAATGGAACAAGTCTGGAGTCCCTTTCCAAAAGACGAGAGAGGGACTCGCTAAACAAAACATAAAGTAATGGAGACAGAGGGCACCCCTGGCGCACCCCCCTCTCTTTCAGCATTTTTTATGCTAGCAGCTGGGTATCGGTCGGTGACAAAGTCGACACAGTTTGATTTACAGTAAATGGCCATCCTCGTCATATTACTGATAACAATATCTGCCAGTTCCCCGAATGTGCTAGGAATATTGTTAAGCTGCTGCAGGTTTTCTAACAATTCTTCAATTCCGAATTTCAAGAACATTTGGGAATAAAACAATAAAAGGCCCTTTTTGCTCACACTAAATCTTCTACAAATCTGCAGTACTTATTTACCACGTATTCACATACCAATGTAAATTCAAGCAGTTCAATTACATTGTATGCAAGGGAAATGAGCTTTTAAAGTTCCAACAAGTTAATTGACATGTTTCCTTATTTCATTACTGTTTAAAGGTAGTCTGTATTGGCCCCAAATGATAGCATGTTTTATAGCAAGTTTTCCAAAATCCTTCCCTGTAGGTCTTTACTTTCCAATTTGTTCTTAGACATACTACATGAGCACACAAGATGACTGAATGTTTCTGTATTTCATTACTGAAATTTCCTCCAGGGTGGTAATAAAAAAAGTTAAAGAATTTTGACCAAAGGTTACCATATTTGAAAATGAGGCATATTTGGGATCAACACAGCAGACTTTTAACTCATAATAAAATGCATTTTGAAAAACTTCTTACCTTCAACTGCTTTATGTTGAGGTAATTTCGTCTGTCGTTTCTTTGCTCTGATAATATCTGTTTTGTTGGTAAAAGCCGCATAGCAATCACGATGGTAGAAGATGTCCTCAAAGCTGTCAGGCCGTTCTTTGCAGGTGGACAGAACTTCGTGAGCAACATCATACTGTGGGACAGATCATTTGCACCATTCCTCAGCACAGGCAATAACTTTAGACCAACTGATTGAGGTGAACCTTGTTAATGGCCCTATCTTCCCAGCACAATGGACTGCACATTTGTGAGAAGTCATCATGAAACTGTTAGAGAAAATAGCAAAATAAAACATAAAGCTGGAACTTTACTAGTTCACGCATTCATAACCATAGCTAGTCGATATGGAGACCCTGGAGTAGTGAGGCACAGTGGCTGCTTTCCTGGTCTATGGGATAGAGCCTAGGCCAAGTGCAATCCACTTGAACAGATCCTAGTGTTATGGTACTTTGCACAAACCTTAGTCGTTTTATCAAAACGTCTTTGTCTCTGACTTGTGCA
Source organism: Apostichopus californicus (assembly GCA_020650975.1). Taxonomy (NCBI): domain Eukaryota; kingdom Metazoa; phylum Echinodermata; class Holothuroidea; order Aspidochirotida; family Stichopodidae; genus Apostichopus; species Apostichopus californicus. The sequence continues at coordinate 8,023 of JAIPMN010104245.1, read as the reverse complement.
GAGCCTAGCCCTATTGCATCTAATGTACAGTTACAGTAATTACAACTATAAATGAAGCAAATTTGGCAAAAGGATAAGTCTAGCATCTATGCCAGTAGGCTAATCATTAGGGTTAGTCTCAGCATGTATACCATCTACGTTCTAATGTCACCATCAGTTAAGTAGGCCCATGCCAAGGATGGTTCTGATTATTTATTATGTTAAAACTAAAAAGGAGCAAAAACTAACGTTAGGCGTAGGCCTACGCCAATACAAAGTGATACCAAACAACCCTGCTCATTGCAGCAATTCCTCGATTAGAAATCTAGGAATAAACAACATTGGATGTACCAACGTTCAATCTTCCGTATTATAAGGACATCATCAACTAGGCCAAGCATAGGCATAGCCTATATTGTTTGCTAAGTCTAACGTCAACGAAGATTTTGGTCAGGCAGATATATAATGTAGGCTAATGCTATTAATAGCGCAATCCCAACCGGCGTTAGGCGTTACAACTTTGCAGCGTAGGCCTACGTACTTAATCAACATAAATTTCGACCTCATTTGCGTACAATATCATACAAGTGTACACATATATTTTACGACTTTTTTGGCTTCTACAGTTATTCTATTCTTACCTTTGTCAAAACAGTATATGTAAACAAAATCAGTTTGGGCCGGGTCAAAAGGTCACGAGAAGCAGCCCTATGATTGGTCAGTTGCCCAAAATCAGGCATGTCCCATAATCAATTAAAATACTACAGTTTGACTGCATTTTTAGAGTAATGTGTTGTGTTGGCATAGCAAATTATGAATCTCGTGATTATTCTCCGCATTTTAAGCTACAGCAACACCATTCCCCTAAAAAAGTGAGCAAAGGAAGCGAAAAGCAAGCCATGGAAGACGGCCTAATAGCCTTAGAGAGTGGATTACTGTGTTTTATAAGAGGGGAAATGCATGTGTGCAACTGATAAAATCCATCGTATCTTTTACACCCCAAGGCAATCGTTTATTTACATTTGTCAACCTTTACCCGGGGTAAGCTGTCCTAACCCCACCTCTCATGAGGGGCTTGATCAAGCTCGGGCTTGCCCCGTTCCCACGCAGTAAAAGGGTGGATTAACTTGCCCTCCCCTCAATAGGTCGATCTAGAGTGAAGCAAGCCCGCGTTCGTGGGAACAAGGTTGAAGGGGATGCGAGTCTTTATTTAGGGAATAATGAATAGATAAAGGGGTCTCTATTGCTGAATGATAAGTGGGATGACGTCATCACAGTAGTTAAATGGACTAAGGCAGCGACCCATTGCCCCCTGTGATGATGTCTGAGCGGTTATGATCTCGGCAATAGATACCGGGAGTGGTTACTTTGTGTATAGAGGAACGTAATGGGCCATGGGGATGATTCATTGTAGGTTATTAGTTACTTTGGAAGAAAAGTTCATTCTGTTGCTACGACAGGCCCCGATCTTCAGCTTTCAAGGTCACCTTGGTTTGAATCCAGTTGACTCTGGTCAGGATTTACTGATAATTGTGGGCAAAGGAAGCAGATGACCAAATGCTTGGCAACTAAAAAGTTGGAAGGCAGTGCTTTTTACGTGACCCGCCATGCGGGATACAAAACGTCACGGCCAAACGGCACTACCGAACCATCCCATACTGACAAACGAAACTCAGGTCAAGCGAGCCAAAAAAACGTACGCCCGCCGACCTGCAGAGACAAAACGCCCAACCCCCACTCAAACATTCAAAAAACTACAAGGAAGGCAGTATATTCATAGTGCTAACAGACTACTGATGTGGAACTTATAATGTGCGATAGTCAAACCAAGGAGGTGGAAAAATTATGTAGCCTGATTTTCAAAACATTTCTATCTAGTGGCATGTACAGGATCTGTGGAATGGAGGGGTGGAAAAGTTGTTTGTCATGGGGGAGGGGTTAAAGGGAGAGGGTCGTGGTGTGTGAGGGGGTGTCACCATGCCTTTGCGAAGTTTGGGTTAGGGTGCTAGATGCCAAATGTTGCTATCATTTAAAGTACATTTTATATTCTACAATTTGGAATGGTGACAATGAGACAAGAAGAAGTAATTGATGCTTGTGTTAAAGACACTGTATTGAAAATAAAAGACTGATAATAGTAAAATCTATCAATCTAAACAGCAAGTCCACACTAGTTACAAGTGGAGTGAAGTTGAATTTGTGAAAAAAACCTGATACTATGAATGACACTTAAAGTAAGAGAGTTGTAAAAAACGCTGCTGTAACAATCAAGGTAAGACAAAAGCATAAAAGTTGTTAGGATTTGCATATGGTGAAGAAGGTCTGGTAATACTTAATTAGAAATATATAAATATAAACAGCAAGTCTTGGAAACCTGATTCTATGAACGGCACTGACATGTAGTAATAATCGGTTTCATGTTATGGCATTGGAGAATGGACGGATTCTGAATCTCGGTGAAAGTCCTGTGAGGTGACTTGAAGAGTTATTTGCTATGAAGATTTAAACTTTGAGAATACCATGTGGCATTGATGAAGTCTCAAGAGAAGTTACTTAAATACAAATTGATACGGAAATACTTTGTATTACTGTGTACAGGTATGTTGGTAATATATAAGTTACGTGAATCTGGCAACATGGATGTAGTGTGTTGTGTAGTGTGTTACTTGAAGGATTCTGATGGTGACAAAGGTCAGTAGATCCTCAACATTTACGGTTGTCCTTAAAATGTTGGTCATTGCTTCCCAATTCTTTCCTTGGGGACCCATGTTGTGCTTTCTCCCACACTAGCTGTAATCCATAATTTTCTAACACCTAACAGACCCAGGATGTATGTAAAAACTGCACATGAACTGTATTAAATGATCAGTGTCTTAGCTATTCTTTTTTATGCTAAAAGGAATACTTGATCTTGATATTACAAGGAATGTTACCAGTATGCACTGCCAGCAATTTATTTTCTTGAGATGTATCATCAGTGGACACGCATGTAACTCTATAAACATTCTAATACACTATTGCGTAAACATGTGACTATCAATACCTCATAAGAAGAGTACTTTCTGATGTATTGGTAGATTTATTTTTGAGATATGTCACAGTGACAAAAGCCAGATTCCCACAAATTTGTGGTGGTAAATGGCAACAGTTAAGCTGTGACATACTGTGCGTAACGTCGACTGTGTGGGTTAATTTTGCCGACAAACATTCGATCATTAACATTGGTTGACGATGATATATGTGTGCAACCCAATGCCAACGCTTGGTGCACCCCCTCTCTACGTTAAAAACATCGGAACAAAACCCATTTACAATAACAGAACTGAAACTTGTATGCTACACTCGTTCTTATAAAAATTGAAGTACACCAATAGATTCCTTGGAATGTGTAGTGTATGACTCCTAATTCAGAATAGTACATCAATGGGCATGTAGCTACCATATATGGTGAAGGCATGTCCATACATTGAGTGAAGCACTTAAGGACAATGCATTTCTTACAGGGGTGTTTATAAGATGTGAAGCAGCTGATTTCTGTGTGTGCACTGAATGGGAAAAGTAGTAGAGTTCACGCGCTGTATTAAAACTACTCAAATACATAATTTTATTTAAAATATTTCTAGGAGGGTTAATAAATTAAAACGTAACATATTTTAAAATGCCTTCGTTTGTTCATAAATTAGATGTGAAGTTTACCTACAAAATAGACGTTTGTAAATTGTGCACGAAATGTGTGTGTGGCAGGTTTGTACAGCATGGCTTGTGCTATGCCTACTAATAGACCAATGAAACATGTGTTGTTGGGGTGATCTAGACGGGTTGGCAGAATTTGCCCACACATATGGTTTATGCACACCATTTTACAAGAACTGTTCTCCTGTAGATTTTTGTACAGGGAGAAATGTGTCAGCTACATCTACTAACTTTGTTAGCATCTCCGTGTAGGTCAACTAAATTCAGTACAAGCAGCCTATTGTTTTGTTTGAGTCAGAGGTAATTTGGGGTATATAGGATCGAAATTGCAAAAACCTTGTACATAGCCAGTATTTTGTGCATCCTGGCTATAGCCTATAGTGTCACATTCATAGAAGATTATTCATAGTTCATCTTTCAACCCTGAATGCAGTTTGTATTCTGGTTCACTATAGATATCCCAAGAGTAACCCACAATGACCTGTTGCCTCTGCTTATTTCCAGTACTGAAGCAGCCTCCTAGTTGTTGATTGTTTCCCAAAATTGAGAATCCCAATAAACGAGTAACCTTTACAATAAATTCGGCCCGAGGGCTGGATTGTTTTGAAAGAGTACAGACACTGCTGTCAGCAAGTGCACGTTTAATAACAGCTTGTACTTGCAATGCATCTTGATATCCAGTTTGCACAGTTGTACATGTGACAGTGAAATAATTGGTCAGTTTAATCTCCATTGCAACATCTGGTCACACCTATTGATGGAAACATATGAAAAATTTTCAACATTATCATCACAAAATCGATGAATGTTATATATGTTGTAAGCATAAAAGGAAATGATGAATACTTGCAACTGGCACACTTGATAAGTAGTATGTATGGTGTTTGCCTGTTTGTCATTTAGTAGAAGACTTGTAGACAGGAAACCTTAACAGGCTGACGTGAGCTCATCTGCAAACTTAGAAATTAGGTACTTCTCGGTGAAGAAATTATCCCTTTTTTTCATACAAGTCAAAGCTGTAAACTTGGTAGTATTGTATTCATTGGGATGAAAGGTCATTTGGGGTCTGAAAGCGTTGTACACACAATATCTTCTTGAACTGTTGACCTTTGGTCCGTGTCCGTTTTCTTTGCACGTAAAAAGCACACACGATATCTTCTTGAACTTTAAACTTGTTTTTCCGTTCAGGTCAAAAGTCATGAAGTCAACTGAAGACAAAGTCAAAATACTATGTAAACATGATATTTCAATAGAGAAATGTTGCTTAAACATCACCTTGGTATGTGGGTATGAATTGGTTAGTTGACTCCATGAAATACTATTGACAATGTGTGATCAGTACAGCGTTGGACATTTAAGTTGTCATCTATGCCAGTAACCTAGAACTTTGTTCAATCTTGTACTCAAAGTTGCATCTCATATAGCAAATCATCACTAAGCATTTGCCTTTTTTCTTGTATTCTGGCTTAGATGCAACGACAGTAATACCCATCGGTTGTGGGAATCTGATTGGTTGCTAGGGTGTTTGGGTTGAAACAGCCAAATTCAGGACACCCCCAAACTGTTCGAACTACACCTGAAGCGAGGAGGAGATGAATGGTGAATGGTGAACTTGTAAGTGAAATTTTGGTTTTCATGGGGTACAAGCTTATTTAACCTTTAAGTACCTTCATTGGGTATGTTCAAGTAAAGCACTTTTCGAACGTGTTATCAAATATGCCTTCAATTTGGACAGCATTGCTGTTAGCCTATTATAATAGAACAACTAATCTCACATAATCCACCGCCTAGTAGCAGTCCAATGAGAGCTTTCATTCACTAAAACACAAGTCAAGCGTTGCAAACCAAGCATGTTTGTCTTTTTACTCTATGAATGATTTTACGAAGAGTCAAATGAAGACCTCATCCTTAGCTGTGAGGAAACGCACATAGTTGGGTGGGGAGCATTTTATTCCTTTACTATGTGCCTTGCTTGAGGGGAGGCTTACAGTGAGCGGGGATTATTACAGCATTGTACTGATTTCACAGTAAAATGGTTCGGTCATTTCTGAGTGCAATTTAAACCTAAACTTCAATATCATATAGCACTTCATAAAGTAATACTTGTTAACCCCCAATTTCAGATTGATACAGAAGTCATGAAACTGACGGACAAAAACCTTATTTGACATGATATGGAGACCGCCTTGCTGTCTTGGACTTTAGGCAAATCAGCACACAAACGCAAAACAGATCGATTGATGCGTCTTCAGAAGGGGCTAAGACGTAGACATGAAAGAAAGAAAAAGCTCGGGAGCAGAATCAGATGATAGACCGATTCGCAGCCAGAACAAACTAACTGGTAACGCAAATGCTAGCAAAGTGAGGCGCAAAATTTAAATTGGATGGTTACCTTACACCGATTGCTAATGTAAAGCTGTGAGAGCTAAAAATGTTGTCAGGGCGGACTGAAATGGACTGCTGGCGCCCTTTTTACCAGTTTTTACTTATTTTATTGCGCTCTCATCTACCTGTTGAAATTGTTGGTGTCATTTTATGACAAAATGCTCTAACGGCGGTCTTTATTTTATCGGCACTTCCGTTGTACGAAACTATTCCCAAGAACTGTACGGAGTTTTAGATCCATTTTTAGACAATACGCCACGCGCAGTGGCTGAAATAGTAATAAACACAAAATTTTAAGTCGGTATGCAGTTATACGTTATACGCGCTCCATGATCAGTGTGTTGATAAGTGCAGTATGTTATTTGTTAGTTGAAAATCCAAAACAAACGCCAGTTCGATGAGATGGCTACTGACACCATATGAAATGATGGCAGATATAACTTCAAAACCAACACTTTCTTTCACACTTTGGATGTTTTTTCTAGCAAGCTCTCAACACGCTTCACTGACTTCAACAAGGTAGTGTGTAAGATTCGATGTTCTCGATCCTCATATTGATATTGACATTTTGATATTGACATTAGTGAGGTGCTAGATGAACTCGTTTCTTTCAAAACGGTAAGTAAGGTTAGAACCAATGGCAACGATGAATGTTGTCAGTTTCATTATTTGCAAATGATATGTATTAAACGTTCCCGAATCTTTCGATATTGTGCTTTTTACGTGACCCGCCCTGCTGGATCCAAAACGTCACGGCCAAACGGCACTACCCAACCATCCCATTCTTACAAAGAAAGTCAAGCGAGCCAAAAAAAAAACAATACGCCCACCGACCTGCAGAGACAAACCCCCAACCACCCACTGAAACATTCCAAAAACCACAAAAGGACGACCAGCACGCAGCGAAACGAAACACCCCTCCCCAGCACACCAGCCCCAGATAAACGGCGAATGTAACACTTCACCGCCTCCAGGACTGCCTGCCAACTGGCATCTTTCCCCCTAAAAACCACATGACATCTTTTCCTCCAAATTTGTTTTCTTCAGAATAGAACAAACACAAATAATACGGTGCAACACAGCAACAGAACAAACTGGAGGATCTAACCCGTATAAAACAAAGCCCTGTCCTACCGACCATTAACGGTCTCCCGTTACACGGTCGGTCCAGGTCTGGAACCACTCCCATGAGTTTAAAACAATGCAGCAATGCCAAAAACATGAGCGGTACTTTTTAAGCTGTCACAGCCGGTCCTTGTGCCCATCACCCAATGGTACATTTTTAGATTGGTCACCAAGGCACCGTGTGCAATTCTCCATGCAAGATCACGGAGCCTGCAACCATTCAGCCTTGAATGCACCGAACGCCATACTTCGGCACAATCATGTCCCTGTACAAAAATTGCATTCGAGGCACTATCCCGCAAGGAACTGTGAACGAGGGCTGGCCGTGACAGGTCAAGAGGGGCGTGTGCTTTTTACGTGCTAAGAAAAACGGACACGGACCAAGGGTCAACAAAACCAAAAACAATCGCAGTCTGTAAAACAACAACTGAAACCCATCTCTCACTAACGCAGCGTTTAACATTACGCGAAAAGGACACGGACCCAAATGCCAACAGAAGCAAAAGAAATAAATGACTACAAACCGGCCCCAAAAAGCCAACCCCAAACCACAAAGAGAAAAAATCCAACCTATATTATGTAACGACCACACAACCCCCCGCACCTACCAACTAACTCACTCCAAATTTCATCCGGGGAACGCCGTCCCGATAGTAGACGACAGGCTTGCGCCAGCGTCTACGAAAGGCAGTGTCGGGAAGTCGTGCATGGTCCGCCTCCATGCGCAACCTAATGTCACTTTGCACGAGGGGGACAACATCCTCTGCCCTCCAGACGTCCCCATCGAAAACTAGGCGGCATCTGCTGTTCCAGATGTGTCTCCTGATGACAGCGGCAAACA
>JAIPMN010104100.1:503-11234 GCA_020650975.1 Apostichopus californicus | reverse complement strand
CAACAATGTTGAATCGCGCTGCTTCGCATCGGTCACCATCCGTTACACTACCAGTACATCATCATTTCTGACCTAAAAACTACAGGTATTTAATGTCCTATACACATGAGTGTACGTGGAACCGTTGCAGGATCATTTACCTTGATAAATTTAAGTGAATAATTGAGTAAGAATAAACTTAGAAGAAAGAGTACCAAAAGTGTACTTCTGTACTTTGTGTTGTTTTTGCTACAATCTGCTGGTAGCAAACTTGACCGTTAAAGGAATGAGAAGGACTTGAAAACATAATGTTACTTCAGTCCACCTGGGAAGACAAACAAATATCTATGACACTAAATTTATAGGAAACAATTTGTCTATTTCTGGTTAACGACAAATAATTCACTAATCATGAGCAGTCACGTGATTGTGATAACATATCTAGATATCTTAGTTAGTTGCAGGGTATCCAATAATTCTGCGAATATTTCACGGTTTGGTCAATTTACAACCTATGACACAATAACAGCTTTATTTAATGGAAGACCAACTTCTTCTAACACCGGAGAAAACATAGAAAATGAGCATAACCAGTGAAAACCAGAGAGCCAGGCATGCTACAAAGACAAATATGCAAGGGCAGCTATAGTAAGCTACAGGGTCGGCAAAACGGACTGTTGTTACGACTGTTGTATGTGCTATGATGAACATTTGCCCCGAAATTAAATGAACATAAACTAGAACGGTGCAACATGGTTGACAACATTCTACGGTTTCATTTTAAATGTACATCGAGATGGTGACGTAAAAGCGAGATATGTTCAGTAAATTAATTTAGGTGAAGACATTATTTGATTAATATATTTGTTAATGTCATTGATTTTTACTACAGCTCAGTTTTGGTTCAGAAGAATAATACCAATGTTTCACGAGGATATATAGTGGTATGTTGGAAACGTTAAGTAGCGTCGGTTATGTCAATTATGTTGTTTCAAGTCATACACGTTACTAGTGTTCTACTTAATGTTGAAATGATATGCTTATAGTTGTTAATTATCATACCAATGCTCGTGATTTACTTACAGACTTTTATCTCAAAAATATAGTTTAAAGATATGTATTTCTGTTCACTTCCAGATTTTGATAAGTTTGTTTCTACGTTTGAAATAAACGTGATACAAAAGTTCACGTGATTTGTTCTCTATTATTTGGCGCCCTCAACTCTCCACCCAATCCTAGATACTAGCAATAAGTAATGAATGAGGCTGGAAGGTCCGTGTGTGGCAATAAACTACCCTTAACACTTAAAGATAATTATCAAGATAAAATAAACAGCCGATGATAAATCAGATTATTAGTTACCGACTATACCGTAGTTGGAACAACTCAACTACAAGCCCTACCCCAACCCGGACCCTGACTCCTTCAAAATCCTCTAATCCTTCTAATGTATGTATTTTTACGCCGAAATAATACGAATATTTGTCTTATATTCATATTTTATAAAATTATTGCATATGTTTTGGTTACCATGGTATCCGTACAAGATAACAACGAAGCGGGTCAGTAGAGCTACACAGTATACTACAGAGTTTCTTTCTGTTTTCTAATTTATTCCCATTTTACACAAATATAATAATCCTACCCTCTCCCCCCCCCCCCCAAAAAAAAAGAAGTTTATTAGATCGGAACCCTTGAAATGTCAGTAATTGAAGTAGCTAATCTTCCCTTTATATATACAAATGACCATAACAAGCATTGCCATTCAGAAGAATATACCAGAGTTTATTATTTTCAAATAAAAACCAGACCCGTCCTTTCATTATATCTATAGGCCTGCTTGGACCCACAGTTATGCCAGTGACGTATACACTAATCTAGATAAATCATAATTTAAGCAAGTGATCATTCAAATCCCCTGTAGCTTTCTAAGCAACACAGTTAATTTATTAGCAAGATTTAATTCACAAGGAAGAATACCATCATGGATATATCTAGGTTCTGTATTTTGTGTTGTTTTTGCTACAATCTGCTGGTAATAAACTTGGCAGTACAAGGAAAGATAAGGACCTTGAAAATATAATGTTACTTTATTTCACCAAAAACACACCAGTAAAGATGAGAGTAGGCAGAGATGTTAAAGTTTGGAAACAAACAGATACAACATGACAATAAATTTGTGGGACAAACTATTGTCTGAATCTGATTAAACGATAAATACCTCACTAGTATAAGTAGCAGCCATGTGGTTGTAACAACATACCCATATCTCTTAATGAGTTACAGGAGTGTCCAGTTTAGTGTGAATATTATATGGACTGGTCAACGTTATAACCTTTTACGTAGCATGCAGCGTTATTTAATTTTATTAAAACGTCTACCCAGTGACTTAATTTTCAACATTATTTGAGTTAAACACTACGAAAGTATAGAAATCAACTTCAAATAAGTTGTTAGAGTCAAATTCCACATATATCTGTTCCTATTACTAACTTCCAAATTTTCCCCATCACCATCCTGTGCAATGGACCAATTCGCAAAGTACCATAGAAACGGTTTAATTTAACTTAATTAGTAATTACTTGAATCAAGACCAACAATTTAAAGTATTATATATGTTAGTGTTATAATGTTGCATGGAAGACCCACGTCTCACACCATCAGAAACAAGTAAATACCTAAACATGACCAGTTAAAACCAAGGAGCTGCTACAATAAGATACAGGGTCAGTTAAACGGACTGTTATACGACTGTTGTTATGTTTTATGATGAACAATTACACATAAATTACAAGAACAGACCTGTTCAATATGATTTATAACATTCTACGATTTCATCTCAGAATAAACCTGAAGTTTATTGGATGTAAATTCACAACCACGAATATTAATAAAACGCCATATGTCAAAAATGATTGTACAATATATAGCAAACCTGTCCAAATGTCAATCTTTTAGCTATAACTATATGTTGACAAATATCAAAGGTCTCAAACTGACATGGACATTGTACGGGTGTGTCAATATAGAAATAAGCGTTGTGACTGCTGAATGAGATACATTTAGACAACGTTCGCACGCGAGATTCCATCCGCTCTCCCCACCCCCCCCCCTCCCCTTACCTTGGAAGTATACGGAGCGGGGAAATGTCTGAAATTTCTTTCTTTACATCGGAACTTCTAATGTTACCAGCAACACGTAAACTTCACAGATAATGTATCACTATATTGATTTATTGACACTTATTGGGGACTGAAAACAGTGCTAGGGCAGCATAACGCAAACAAGCTGACCAGACTTGCATTATGAGCAATAGCTGAATGAAAGGTGATCAAACTCTTTACCTGCCATTGACCGGTTTGTAGATTCAGACGACGACACGTGGCTAAGTTGATACGATTCCAAACTGATGAAAAACATAAATGAGAGATATGTTTATGATCAGTACATACTTAATCTTTGTTGGTCGGGAATGAAATCATATATATTATAATAACGAGATTTATGTTGGCTTTCGATGATAACTTCATATTAGCTGAGTAATCAATCTAGTTGATTCTTTAATTTTGATCTTATTAGTTTGCTATCATTATCATATCAGTAATATAGCTGATCGGTTTACAATCCTTATATCTCAGTCAGATTACCGATCAGTTTACTATCATTATCATCTCGGTTTTATACCTGATCAGTTTACAACTAATATCCTCTTAGTTATAAAACCAATCAGGTTAGAGTTGTTATCATCTCACAAACATATTTGATCAATTATCCTAAATGAAACAGAAACGAATCTTGGACTAAGATGAGAAACCAAATCATGATAGTCGAGTATTCGATGCTCAGATCAAGAATAATAATCCATCAGACGATGAACGGATCAGAGAAAACTCAACATCAGTGACGTCATCACAAATCACGAGAGCCACAATTAAACACCGTGTCAAATAAATTGGAAAAAAAAGAATAAAACGGGATTTTTGTTTGAATAGCTAAATCAAGTTAAATTATATATTTAAAATAATAAACAAATCATTTTCATAACCACGTAAGCCAGTCTCCATGTAAGAGGACTGCTAGATCTGAGAGCATTCCAGTGCGGTAATGGAAGGTTAATTGTTTTACGCTCAGGGTTCCTTTGTTTAATCAGGGAGTTCCATAATAACTCCATGGTTTAATAGGCTTTAAACTGTACTAAGAATAAATCATAGGTGTAGGAACACTATGCAGGTGACAGCTGATACCTCGCTTTGCAAAGTGGATAGAGTGGGAAGGGGGGGGGGGCATGAATACGTTATGAGAGTGTCCGAAAATGAAAATATAAATTTAAGTTTCATAAAACAATTAGTGACTCGTCAAAATATCAACGTTTTCGAAAATTCTAAATAATGCACAAACTTATGTGACGTTGACTACATATTCTCTGAATCTCTCTAAGCTGTTATCACGAGATAATTTAGTAGAGCTATTATACACACATCTGTCTAATATAGCCAATTATTTACTGGATCGAAGCAAATGTGTTGTTTACGCTAACTACTTATGTCTTTGAGATTGATCAATGATGACATCATCAGCAGTGACGTCACTCCACCATTAACAATGGGGATCTCGATGTGTCCTTAAAACACAGATTAATGAACAAGGGCACAATGTGTACGAGTCTGAGAAATAATGTTGAGGGGCGGAGATAGAGATGTGTTATGTATTTAAATTACTCTTAATTAATGTAAATAATGAATTTAGGTAGAATATTAGTATAGATGTGTTATTGTACAGGGAAATGAAACATTTGATTGCTCGTGATGTTTGTGAAACTATCCCGGTTATCAAGATATTCAGCTTTATAATATGGTAAATCTCTGCTTTTTAAGGTAAACTAAATGATAACGTAAGCTTCTCAGTGCCCAGGCCTAACTGTAAATGTAATCCACAGTTTTGAAAATTATTATGACTCAACTTTAATATGGTGTTAATTAATAGCTGACATACAATACCATTTGTCGATGACACATTTATAATAGTTTGATATGTCATTCGACGTCATAGGTATTGTTTTAATTAATTATTGTATTCTGTGGTGCATCTGCAGGAGGTGACCTAATAACCTGTGTGTTAGACTAAGTAGTCATGTCACTTAACGAGCATCCGGTATTTAAAGAAGCATTTATTGAATTTAACATTGTATAGAAATACAACCTGGACTTATAGCGTGACTTTATCGATCTAATTAACTTTATCAAAATAAACTTCTACTTTTATTTACATACAAATTCATTGTAGTGTTTTCTTTCATCTATTTATGCTATTTTATAAGTAATCGATAAAGTAGTGATCATTAAGACATAACTGGAAATAATGACAAACAAACATTATTCCAGGATATAAACATTTGTTATAAACAAACAACCTCTCTTATAGTAAATAACCAGAGATGAAAAATGCATTGACAATTCGATGACGTACTAAGTGAAATATTTAAGGAATCTGATGTCAGAAGATAACCCTCTACAAAGTTTCCACATATCTCTGTTTATAGGACATTGACTGACCATTGAAGTTAACTAAAACGATAAGGCTAAGGTATTACTAATTATGACTCGAAATCCTCATACCTTTTTGACAAACATCCAAACTTTCCTAAGAATTTGTATTTACATTTTTTTTGCAGATTTTGACCTCTGCTGATCTCAAATGACAGTTAACCTTGAAATAAATTTTTAAAGAATATCTTTGGTGCTCTGTTTCCTTTCTAAATTAACTCGAGTCAGATGTAAGACTTCCCCCAAAGTGCAATGAAGTACTCTACAACAGCAGTAGTACAAAACTAGTCTGAGATTTGATGTGGATGTGTCCCTATATAAAGGCTGCCTCAGTATGGATATATTTCACTTGGTGATGCAGCTTGTTGTGCGCATGTCTGCTCGAGTACTCACTGCGACGCTCATTATGCGTTTATTTTTTCAGGTATTGGTGACGCAAGACAAGATCCAATCAAATGTTATTATATCGATTAATTTGAAACTAAGTAAAACCTGCGATATATGTAGCTTAATTAACATATCCGCATTTACTTATTTGTTGAATAATCATGGTAAAACTACCACGACTACTACCGCGACATCTTTTCTGACAAGCTTGATAATATTTGTTCTTCGGGAATGTTGTGTCATTATTTAGCCTTTATATAAAAAAAAACCGCTAAGTGTGGAAACAGCTTTGCTCCTGTTAGAACAACTCCACATTTCTGAAATGCCTTTTTTACATTGACAATCCACTGTGTATGACGGTATAGTATACACTCGTATATAGATCAACGCCCACGCGCGCACGGAGGTATTATGTACGTACAGCATGCAATGCAGACAAATATTTCGGAGCGCGTTTCTGATTTTGTGCTGATATTCTTGTGAGCGCTCTTGTATCACTGTTTGCATGCGCGCACTGACAGGATAGACGTCAGACTATCACGCTGTAGCTACTAAACCTTTACTTACATGTGTACATCAGTAGACTACTGTGTTGGTTGCATGCGGCAGTTTAATTTTGTGTGCACAATATGTCAGCATTGTACGGTGGCTTAATAGGGACATAGGAAAGAAAAACCCCAAATCCAAGTCCCCAAATCTCACAATGTTGTCTTTTTATCTCAAAATGTTGCCTCTTTTTTCCCTTCAAACTTTGGATTAAAAAACAAAAGTCCAAATGTAGAGACAAAAAGTCCAAATTTTCAGATTTGAGCAGACTTGTTTCCTTTCCTATGTCCCTATTAAGCCACCGTAGTATTGTAACTATTCTATGATCAAAAAAACTGTACAAATCTAACGGAATTGCTAATGTTAATAGACTGGCCTTTATCATCCCTGTAAAGTCAGAACGCGACGGTGTTTATTTCAGTCACGGTTGGCAGCCCTCTTAGGGTTTTAATCAGGAGCTTTCTATTTTATAGCTGTTGTAGGTGTCGTACCAGAAGTAATCGTTCCATTATCTTACACACTAAGTCCGTCACGTTTAGGGTCCGCTAAAGTATAGCTAGAAGTTGTCAACTGACAAATCATACCCCCCACCCCCACGTTGATATCTGAGGGCTTGGCCTGTCAGGGTGCATGCACATTTCTATATCATGACGCAGTTTAGACTTTGAGCTAGAAGAGGAGCAAGTTAAGCATACTCAACAGTCTGCTCGCACGGAGAAACATATCCAGATTTAAACACAGAATTTCTTAACTGCTCTGTGTCACCTCCAATCCTCCTTATTTGCACATCATCTCTACTTTGATTTATGCGCTTCCACATCTAGGCATTCAAAACGATCGTTGTGACTAAAAATATGCCAAAACAAGCACTGCGTAGCTCACTTTACATCGTGTGTGTGTGTGTGCTTTTCTTTTTCTTTTCTTTTCTTTTTTTTCACGGTTAAACTTTTGTGCGAATGTACAATACAAAAATGTGCGAATGTACAATTGGGGCATGGTATCTTTATGCATTCATATCACATTGTTTTGGAACAATCTGGAACTCTAAGTAATATTTCGACCCAAGAATCACCAGGCTGGCGTGGTGGCCTGAACGGTAGGAAGACAGTACTGCGCGTCGGTGTTTGTTGTCAGGCTGTGTGAATCGCGCCGATCGGATGACAGACACTGCTTTGTTTACAATGGCATCGCCAAGGTGGAATTTTTATACGGGCCTAGGATCCCAATTCCATATCCTCCCTTAGTTCGCAAAAGCATCCGGGAGATTACGTTGAGAGTCCGGCCTTCGGGCCAGAAGTGGGCTAGCTGACTTGCAAAGGAGGGCTCACGTCAATTGGACTGGGTTGATGTTCAACGTTCAGTGAAACCATGGCCTCGATGAGGCGTAATCTCTTGTTAATTTTAGCTTTCTGTCTTCAATTTTATAATATAATAATATCAATTAATGACTGCCGTTTTCATTCGTCTTTTTCTCGCTAAGTAATCACATATTATTTAAGGTTAAATATATGCTCATGTCTGCCTAGGTTCGACTCCCCGCCGAAGCAATATTTTATTTTATTTTGTTATGATTATTATTAATTTTTGGGGTTGTTGTTAATATCTGCATGTCTATGCATGGTGTTTTAAGTTTGTTTCGCTTTGTTTGTCTGTTTTTTTTATTGGGGGGGGGGGTTCTATTTGGTATTTTGTTTCCCGTGAACACAGTAGGTCATTGCAATATTTTGCACAACTTGCCAATAGAAACTGATCGGAACTTAAGACCTGAGTAGTAATTTTGATTTCTGTCTCGCTCGTCGCCTTTCAGCATTTTGTATTCGCCTTTTGTAACTAAGATGTAAGCAGACGTACTTCAAAGCATTCATATACACATCACTGCTCTAATTACTAATTACTGGATGCCTTAAATATCCATACATGTTACGTTAATGAAAGGCGATTTATACGAGTGGAATATCCTTAGTATATTTTGAAATTTTGGTTAAATAAGTGGTTTCATGCTTCTACACGTGTTATGTATGCATTCTCTAATACACTATCTGGAATATTAGTCTGTTCATTAACTCTTACACATCACATACGGAGTCATTTCCAGTCCTAATTGCCTAGTACCTACTTTGTGATTTTTTTTTATGATAGCTTGCTCCTAATGCATTATTCGGAATGTAGGGCTATAATAATTTGAATAATTTAGAAGATGGCATATTCCAGATATGCTCCATATAGTGTAAATGTATTCAATTTATTAAAACCAACTTTCAAAACGTCCATGTATTAATTAATATTATATGACCATACTTTTAATTTACTGACGTAATTTATTTTACCTTTGACATTTCTTGTTTTCAATGATGACGGGATCGATGTGACCGGAATAGTCTCTGGAAGAATATATCCTCCTATATACTTACCAAACCTGTGAATATTAAGTAATGATAAGAATCACATCACGGTAACGATTCTAAGGAGACTGGCGTGTTATTCATCTAATATAATGAAGAATTCAAAATGCTTCATATGTTCAAAATAAGATATGAATGATATTTTGGATCAGATTAAGACGGATAAACGAAATTGGAAGTCAAATTTTTGTATCCATAAACACATGGAAACATAAAAACAATTTTCATTTGAATTGTAAAAAAAAATCTGCTTACGAAGCATTGTGTTGTATCAAATATATCAATTAAATTTCCATCGGAACCTCAATCCTTGATCTCCAGGTCTGTAAAAATACAGTTTTAGTTCAAACACAGTTATCGTAGTTCATGTTATTAAGGACATGAATGAAATGTAATTGGAACTTGGGAAGAGGGAGTCAAGAACATTGGACTTTTGAATTAGCTTAACGACAATAAGTAAAGGTGAATTAAAATAAGCATTAATGATTGAAGGCAGATTGAATAATAGTGTAGTTATGTGTTCAATATTGTTAAATTTTCAGACCAAGCACTCTTCACCTTGGTTATATTTATAAAACTATTCAATATGTATCGCCGAGTTTCTCGTCCTGTATAATGTGTACTACGTCATGTGGCTGGGGTTAAAGCAGTGTGTATTGTGGAGATAATTGTGCGTGTGTATATACGATATGGGTCAACAAAGTTGCGAGAAGATAGTGACTTTCCTAAATTATGTTTGCAAAATTTGGGTCTATGGTTCTCCATCAGTTCAAACCTTAGATCATGTCTCATGTAATCGTCGATTCATTAAGAGGAAACAACATCAAGCGTTAACAAATTGCCTGCGTAAACGGTGAAATACATAGCCCACCCGTCACGAAGTGTTCACAACTTTATCTTGCATTATTATGCCAGCGGACAATGCGTAGAGCATTCGTCTTTCTCTCTAAGCGATCTGAAAGCGTAGATTCGATATTTTATATTCAGGTACATTGACATGTTTTCACTTAATTCGTTACGATTTGACGTAACGAAAACCCTGGATGTACGACCGACGGAATACAATAACCCACATATCTCTACTAACTGTATTCCCAGGAACACAACACCTCTCCTTAGGTCCCTTTTCTTTCCTGTTTCATTTTCCTTTTCTTTTTACTTGGCGACCACAGTATACTGATATAAAGTTTTAATCAGAATACCACTTTGATTTATGTAAAACATCGCAAGTCATGACACAATGAAATAATGAATTCATTTAAACAAGTGAATAACTGCCGTTTTTCTTCTTCTCAGCAACAAACAATGTATGCACAGGGCGTTCATCAACCGTATCAGATTTACTTTTAAGGGGGTGGAAAAGAAGGGGCGGAGTTAAGGATCGATTTCGATACCAAGTAGCTTGCTGAGACCGTTATCCAGGTGTCTTTGGAAGCAGAGCATGTGGTCATTTGTTTTACTGCATCAACTGTACATTCAAAGGCACTTTTGAAGGTATTCCTAGTTTCTGTTATAAGATGGGTCATGCGGGTCATCATATTTATTTTCTTAGTATGGTAGTGAATAGAAAGGGGGGGATTTGACTGGTTTCTTTTATTCCTTTTTGTTCTATCATTCTTACGTCAGTAGGTGAACCAGGCTAATCTTGGTTCTGATTGGATACTGACTTGCTATCTACTTCCAATTTTATCTGACAATGGCCTTATTTACCACCTGGATATGACCCTGGCAGTTGCCTACGTGTTTATTATGTAAACTCGTAGGCTCATTCATTGTTTACCGGGGTTATAAATCTGCTCTTCATTTTGTTAGCGTGTGTACTACTATGATGTAAACCAGTGGCGTAGCCAGGATTTTTTCAGTGGGGGGGGGGG
>JAIPMN010104034.1:0-12180 GCA_020650975.1 Apostichopus californicus | reverse complement strand
TGCCATCGTTACACAAAGGCAGCAATAACAGTGGGTGTGAACAAATAATTAGGCAATTCTTGGAAATTCGGGGAAAAGTAGTTTTGACTAGTTATTTCACATGGGTTTCAAGAATTTTAGTCTCTACTATAAGGTCACTGCAAAACATAATGATTTATTTCTCCTTTAATACGAGTTTGTAAATTTAATTTGACAGCAAGGAGGCCGAGGTGATTTCTTTGACTATTGCATGCTCGCTTACACCAAAGCAGAAACAGAGCTAGGGATGTGTTCTCTTCGTGAATTCCTCGTAAAGAAGAAAACGCACAAAACCTATAGTAATTTTCTGAAAAATATAAATGAGAGAGTTGTCGCTGTAAACAATAAATCTTTGGTACCAGCGGAAGCATTGCGAAATAGAGATGCACTCATTGAAATGGCAGACGTTGTAGTCGCAGACAACAGACGAAATGGGAAGCCCGTTATTTTCACTAACGACTTGTTCGAGAAGGCAGGCGCGTTGCGTGAAAATCTCGCCTACGTAGTTCTGCAGAAAAACTTTCATCCAATATTGGTTAATGCAACGATTGAAGCCATAGTAAATAATTGTTCATCTAAGCTTTCATTCGACGTATTTTTGAACGAAGTTGAAAGCATTATCACAATGCGTGAAACGTCTGAAGTAAATAATATGGTTAATGAGATATGTGCTCATCAAGTAAAGCAGATTTATGATGCAATAAACAAAGAAGTTAATGGGTTTATGGGGAGTATCCGTCGCATTGTCTTAGCAGTAGTAGCAGTACACGACGCAGCTACAGCAGCAAGAGCAACAGAAGCAGCAGCATCAACTAGAGTAAAAACAGTAGCAGCAGTAGCAGGAGGAGCAACAGTAGTGTTAGCAGCAACAACAGGAACAGCAGCAGTAGCAGGAGCAACATTGGTAGTAGGAGCAGCAGCAGTTGGAGCAACAGCAGTTGCAGCAGCAGCAGATGTAGCAGAAGCAAATATAGCATTGGCAGGTGCAATAATGGAAGGAGTAAAAACAGTAACTGGTATTTTAATAAAAAAAATATTTTATGAGTAGCCCTATCAAATGACACCGACAGCCCTTCTTTACTTGTTCATGCCGTTCTTATCTGACCTAAGATTTAATATATACTGGAAACGGAAAGTATACATTCCTGGCATATATCCCATCAATCACATGGAGACTACACTATTGATGAAATTTAGCTTATTGTTCGTAACGTACCTATAAACATAGGTTTAAACATTTATGGAGAGAAATTATTAAAAACCAGAATGCGAAACGCATTGAGGTTTCGATGACTTCATTGCACTAGACTTCTGCTTGTAAACCAGAAATAGCTGTTTCAATATAAATGGCCCGAACCACTATGTTGATGTACAATAATACTGTGGCATGGTAAACACAGATCAGTCTACTGTTTGTGGCAATACAACCTTCACCAAAAACAATTGTGGCCTTGTAGTCAATGTGATGCATACACACACCAAGTATGAGAAGTATCAATGATTCCCGTCGTCAGATATCATATAAAGGGCTTTTCAGAGTTTGACCTCTGCTGACATCAAATGAGATTTCACCTCACAAGCAACAGGATTTTTGTACTCATTATGGCAAATCCATACACCATGTAGCCTATGAAAATTATCTACAATTTCTACCATGAGAAATCATGTTTTAAAGGTTTTCAGGCCTGACAAATGTTTTTAAATGTACTCGATATTTTGCGACCGTGACTACAAGTCTACTCGCCAGAATGCAAAATCCACTCGCCACCATGACTGCAATTAAAATCTCCATAGTGCAGATCTACATTATCTATACTCTCTATGAACAAAGGTTAAATGCACCTAAGCAGCTGCATGGCGCTACGTAATTGCACATTAATTATGTAACTGTACAGTATAAAATGTAAACTTTTTTTGCACCAAAAGTAAGTGATGAAAAAAAAATCGCAGAATCGTAAATAAGCAGCTAGGCCTACTTTATTGTCTCAAACAAAAACAAATAAAATATCTGCAAAGATACCTACGAAGATATTTCAGCTTCTGTTTCATAATGGTTACATAATTAGCTAGGTGTGCGCGAGTCCTAAGCCTATACAGTACCTCACTGCTACTTTGAAACCGCTACTCGATTAGCGCGATTCGTACAATAATTTATCTTGTATTTTATCTGCAGATTGGTGTGCGAAAAAAATATTGCTATTACTCAATCACACTGCCTAAATTAAATCAATCTTTTACGCACTAAAAATCTAAGGTTGAAAGAGCATCGATCTTCCACTCTCACGGTGTTCTGAAATCGTTGCAAAATATCCTAGCAGCAAAAAAACATCAAACTTGTCTCAAAACTCCGTAAACTGTTGTATATTTTGCGAATGATGACTGATGGCATGTATGAAAATGCCATAAGAAATAATATAAGAGATATTTTGACACCTTAAGTTTATTGGTATTCTGATTGGTGTTCTTTACGTTGTTGTTTTTAGCGAACCCAAGTTTACCCAACTGTTGCTGGTCTAGACTCTTTAAAAGTGCTGATAGGCCTAGCCAGGTTTGTTCAAGTTGTCCCATAATCATAAACGTGACGAAAGTCGAACAATACCTTTAAGGCCTAGCTCTGCTGAAACTGATGGAAGATACTACATTAATTGAGATTAACAGCCGATCCAAGACAGAGATCCATCTCGTGAAGTCACTGCCAAACTAAGACCGTTTACACAATTAATTCGCATTGAAATTGGTCATAGTTAAAAATTTATCTAGGTCACAGTTAAGTTTCGTAAATTACATCCAAACCTGAAGTTTCTATTTGGCGGCAAATTTCTACAATTACGAAATACGACGGAAACCTTCCAATAGCATCACTGTATGTACAGAGAGTACACCTTTTTGCACGCAATGTATGTAGCCAAAGTATGCACCGGAACGACGCGCTGTAGGACTTGGGAATTTTTCCGCGATTGATTGGATTCTACGGATGCCCATCAGCTCATTTCCAATTGCCAAAGCATCTTGTGCTTATGAGGCGTAGCGCACGTGTTATTTACTAGGCTGGCAGGTAGATTATGAAACAAGGATCCACAATTTGGGGCCTCTGATGTCTCCAAGTGACCTTTGACCTCCACAAAAAAACAACGGGTTACTTGTACTAAACGTATAACTACATATACTAAATATGATACTCGTCCAAGCTTCCCTTCTTGAGATATCGTGTTTTACAAGGTTTTCACAATTTGACCCCTGGTGATGGCAAATGACTTTGACCTAAACAGAAATACATTAGGCTTGTCTTACTGAATGTTGTTCTCCTGCACACGGAATATGAAATTGGTTCAAGCTTTCCTTCTTGAGATATCGTGTTTACAATGTTTATCGGAATTTGAACCTAGAGAGCCTAAATGACCTTTGACATCCTTTTAAAAACAATAGGCTTCCCTCTTAATGTGGTAAATCTACTTACCAAATATAACACTGGTCCTAGCTTTTCTTCTTGAGATATCGTGTTTACAAGCAAGGCGTCACCCACACATACACACCAAAACACCAACGCACCCACACACTCATCCGCCTGCATGACTACAAAGGTTTAGATTTCATCGAAACCAAAAAGGACACATTGTTATTGATCACACAGCCATAACTTAGCAGCTAACGCATCAATGTGTTCAGAACGTACATATGATAATTATTGCAACTTTACTTTCGTTTTCTTTCTTTCTCTCTTACCGAATGCTAAGCATCGATTAACACTCCGCTTTCTTATAATAATTAATTCTATATGCCAGATAAGTTGTTGTAAAAGTAGCTTCCGAAATTTCTGTTTATCCGACCTTAGTGAAGTCATCTATTGGGTTGATAAAGAGTTTTAACGAAACAGTGAAATGCATTTGAAAGTAACACACAGCATCTGAAAATATAGGAACACAATATTGGCCACCAAAGGTAACCCGCTGTGGTTGTTGATGCCGGATATGTCGAACAAATATAACGTTATTTATGATGAAACCCAACCAAAACTCAAAGTTTTTAAAGAAAAGTTAATGACATTGTCTGACGATTTCGCTGAAGTAATATTTCCAATGACAATTAAGTTTCATGAAACCGTGTACGTATTTGTTTTGCCTTTGGAAACGTGTATTACATATCTGATGATGCCTTTACCATAAACATTTACTGTAAGAAAAAAAGATTGGGGTCTACCTACTTTCATTTATAGAGATTATTTTCGTTATGTTAGTCTGACGGCGTCCGGCGTGGATCTATTATGTTTCGTTTCGTTGAATTCTTAAAAGATTGTGAAGGTCGTTGTATCAATATAGAAGTATAAGTTTTAGTTTTCATTGCTCTAATTACGTTAACTTTATATGAAATACGTAGTATAGCTTATTTGCAGAAATAACGACTCTCAGAATAAACAGATGCATATTTTCTTCCTTACTACTCCATTTCAGTAACAGAGCTAGCACAGGATGTGCTTCTACACGAATAATATATATTAGCTTAGTACACTGCAGTCGTACGTTGATCCAAATAAAAAAAAAATCGCAATAAGTTCAGATTGGCTGACATACAAATCAAACATTTCTACTTCCATCATAGAGATCAATTTAACATATACCGCCATAGTTTGGCATTTCACAATAGTTTTGAGCATACTAAACAGCTTAAGCTTCTTTTTGGGTGTTATTAAGTGATGCGCATTGGTCCTCAATTGTATGGGCCGTCTCTTATGCGAGTGGTTGTTGCTGCTTGACTCAGATTAAGACTATCTACCAGGCTAAGCATGAATATTATGGTCTTCATGTACCCGTGGCATTACACGAATTATAAAATGTCTCTGCTATTTCGTGAGTCGTTTTAATATTAATATGTCACGTCTGCGAAATGGTGTTTTCCACTGGAATATACTGGGATAGCTTGAGTCGGCTACTGTCCTCAACTTAAACAAGTGGGACTCGAAAAAGAGCAGGGTTAACAGTTTATTGGAAATATACCGTTAAAATCATATGTTAGCAGCCTGTAGTAATTCTATGACTTGTGCTTGCAATACTTGATACTTATGCCACATGATTTAAAACGTATGTCATTGAATAAACACCAAACCCTTTGTAAGTGAACCCGAACCCAGCTATTTTATGAAGAGTTTGATTTGATTTTGATTGATATGATACACTTTATTTCAACCATCATCACGTAACATACACACAAAGATAAATACAGGTTGAATGACTAGTTTAAATGTGTAAATTTACTTCCCATTTTCAATTATATTACCATCAAATCACGAGTAATTTTATACAGATTTGATGAGCAAATAGTATGCATACTCATTACATCTGCGTATTTTTACTCACATTCCTCTTTTACTCGTTCGTCCCATTTTTAACACGCGTGTGGTTTCATTACTCGTATGTCACTAAATGTAAGCATCTGTAGCTGAGTAAAATGACACGTAAAATAGTTAAAAAGACAAGTTTGAAGAATGTTCTCTTTATTTTATATAACTCATTTGGTAATAAAAAATCAGTTATCCAGCTCTTTTAACAACATATTTCTATGATTTTGGTTGATAAAATCAATACAAAAAATGCAGTTATGAAGAGTTACTCTGTCCTTAATACACACAGATCCAGCTATATAGAGCGACTTTGAGATTGTCAAAGCTGTTTTAATAATAAACAGGCTAACTGAGATTGTGAAAACACTGTAGTCAGCCCTCTTAATCATAGTTTCTTGTTTCGACAAGTTTCAGATGTTTTGCTGCTGCTAGTAGTAACATATCATAATGATTCAAGTTATTTTAAAAATAAACTTGTAAAGTATATGTATACTGTAAAACAAAACAAAAATAATGTGCAGCAGCTTGGTTCTTTAAGAACACCATGATGAAGTAACATATATAGCAACTCGACATACCTCTTATATCCAACTAGTACAGTAGCAATTGTTATCTTTTTTTTACATGATGATGATGATAATGTTATAACAAACTCCAATTTACTTTAACATTTACTTTACTTCAGGTTTCAGTGTGAACTCATAGTGAAGTTACATATTTTGACAGCGACATACATTTAAAGGTAGTTACCATAACAAACAAAATGAAACTTACAACTTTCACCAAGTGTTCCCAGTTCCATGCTTCTTTCACCATGTTCTGGTGTAAATTTTCCTGTGGTGTATATGATAACAGCTTAAATTACTTATGAACTATTGTTGGATTATTCATCAATATTAGCCATATTGTGGTTCAGAATGATAAGGGACAAGGAGTTTTACAGTGTAGTTAGTCCAGGCTTGTCCAACGTGTATGTTTCACCACTTGATTTCACATTGCAAGTAAACCAATATTACATGTTAGTGACAGATTAGCAATGTTGTGTAGCAACGGTAAGTACTGATGAAGTGAATGAATTATACAGGTTTTTACATTGTAAACGAAAAACAAAATATTTTATTTCTGTTTTACTACACTAAGCTGTTTCAAACTTTTATTCTGGCTGACCCAAAACAAACTATGATGGCAATTGGTCTGAAGTAACATAGACATAAAAACTATGGGCTCTGAGCTTCCTGGTTGACTAGGTTTTTACTTCTTCCAAAGCAAAGTAAGCTTTTTTTCAGTCAATATGGTGCAAAAACACATAAATGAGTTTAAACGAACTTCAACTCTTGTATGAGACATAACTTGGAAGTTAAAGAGGGGATGAAATGGTGGATTTTCACGTCTTAGAATTATGTATCTACATTACTACAACACCACTCATTCACTATTTCCCGTAAATGCAGCTGCCAAAGCCAGAAATTTGCTGTCGAAGTATTCCCTAGAGATCTCCCGAGCAGACATCCGTGAAAAAAGCCGCAGTTCATATGACGTCAGTAAAGGGACCATTTCAGCCAAAGCCGACTCCCCGATGTTTACTTTACGGCATTATTCAGTTTACTACGTACATGTAACTAAAACACACGCTCCTCATCAATTGAAAAAGTCTTCTCCGGAATCTTTCGAGGAAATGGGCCTTTACCTCTCAGAACATTCAAAAGCTTTGACGAAAATTGTTTTCTTGAGGGAGACGAGGGTGATGAAGATATCGGTGTTTCCCTATCAATTGAGCCCCTTGCAGAAGAATTGTAATACGTTCTCGATAGCCGAGACGCAATGCTGCTGATGGAAGTCCCCGCGCAGAACGGTTGGACTATCCTTAACCGAAATTGGACAGTTGAGCATAAACAAATCCACCGTTATTAAGACCATAATATGAGTAAAATGTCGATGATCCTGCTACTTAACTTCGTAGCAAATCTTGTACAAATTGTGTTACTTACAGTGAAAGGATATTGTGGCATTCTGTAAAGTGAAAGTGCAACCCTATAGTACTAGTAGTAGTAACATGGGTCTAGACCCAACTAACAGACGTTGTATAACAGGATAGCCTGTGTAAGTTGTATCATCCAACTGTTACGTTAAAATCATAACACAACGCCAGTTTTACCACAAATGAAGAATTGCAGATCTAGTATTGACTGTTCTAAGTCCAACTGGCCTTAAGTTTTGTGCAAAATACCACGTAACCAATAAACAAAATTGTTATTTGCTGCATTAAGGAGGCCTAGTGTGTTGTCATAACAAGTAATTTGGCAATAGTGTAGGCCCACAGGCACTCGTAACATTGCCTATGTGTAGTGTTTTGAACAAATCATGTCCAAATTCTTCGATTTCTGTCATCTTTTGGAAAAGCGTGCAGGTGATATCCGTTTTTACTTGTGTTGGAGCAACCTGCAACCACACATCGGCTCGGCATAATTAACAGTTACCAGATAAATTTACGTAAAAACTAAACTCCAAACACCAAATATCAATTACTATAGAGCACTGCAACAGTGTAATGTTGCGTGTACTCAGACGTTTAAGAATGTAAAAATAGCGTCCCGGAAGTGCGCTGGGTTCCTCGACTGACGCCATGCCGCATTACCATATATACAAAATTTTTTGGAAAGATTTTATTACCCAAGAATTTTTGATTGTTTATTCCTGGAGGATGCAAGCTTCGTTTGACACAAATTGGGTATCATTGGAAGGCTACAAGTGTATAAAAAATGATTGAAAAAATTATCTGTCCATTTCACCCCCTCTTTAAGTGTCATGTATGCCTACAGATTGTGTGCTTGTCATTATGTAAATGAGTATTAATGGTAGACCAGCTTACTGTGATGAGGATGAATTTCCCCATGCTCTTCCTCCTCCTCATATCGGAGATTATTATATATGAACGCTTGATTATATTCTGACTAGATTTGTATATGAAAGGATGAATTCAGGCAAGGTTTTGAGTGGAATTTTTCTTTATAAATTGATCAATGTCTAAAGATAAAGAGTTAATATCAAAACAATGTACCCACTGCTACTTGAGGTTTTCAGACTTTGGCCTTGAATTTCAACTGAACCCTCAAGCCTTGAGTTGAAAATGGTTCCTAAATAACCTTAATTGTTGTTTCCAGTTGATTATTTTAGTGGGTTTTTTTTCTACCAAAGTAAGAAAAGTTTGTGATTTCCATATGTGTATATGCTTCATTGCAAAATGTGTTGTGTTGTGACCAATTATAGAACGCAATAGCTGGGAAAGTTTCGTAATTATGTTATCAACTTGCCATCTTCATAAATGACCTTGGTCACTATGAAGTAGTATGCACAGCTTGTTGACACTGTGAGGTTCTTTGTGTAAACACTGCGTGGTAATATATCGTTATATACGTCGACAGTGTAGTTTACCAGACAGTGTTTACACAAAGATTCTGATACAAGGAAAGATATGTGCCAGGTAGTGCAGGATAACTGTTAAAATGAGGTAATTTTACGACCATAGCAGGTGGATTATATAATTGTAGGAAACTTTTTTTTTGCGATAACATGCTATATTTGGGGCCAGTACAGCAGTATGACCTATAAGATTATATTTTCAACAGTTGTTCTGTTCTAGTCATATACCTCACTTTTAATGTACAATGACATCAACATGACACAAAAGCAAGCAGAGTGCAGTTAGCTAGAATTTTACAAAATACTACATTTAGTTAGCCGGCTAAGGACAATCCTGTGAAGAAACATTCAAACTCACCATCCTCATCTGATTTAGAGACTGAATATTTTCCATCTGTCTTATTGTTGCAGTCAGTTTGTGTGTATCTGTAAAACAAATATCCAACACCTCATAATTTGGAAGATCAGGAAGATTGAACATAACTAGCTGAATGAGATGAAATAATGTACAATTAAAATAGTATATGAAGTCAAAAGTCCTATATTCAAGTTCTTAAAATCAAATGATAGATTATTCAAAAACTATTTTACACCATATATGATTAGCTGTTATATCAGCATGTTTCTATTGCGTGACATGTCAGGGTAATTGCTTACTAAACAGAGAGTCATTGCATTTTTTGTACAGGAAAATGGTCATAAAAAGACTTTACAGTGATGTTTACCTTCAGTTAAACTGTCTCCAATAGGCCTTAGGGACTATGACTATATACTTTAAATTGAGCATGTTCTGGATTTCACACTTCGATTATGTACTATAAACATTAGAGAATCAGTGTTACTACGTAAATTGGCTGAAGGTATTAAGTTGAAATAAATAATTGTTGAAAATATTGATGCTCAAGTGATTAAAGAAAATATGGTATTCAATGCATTTCGATCGAGCTAGGATACTAGTAGTGCACAAGAGGAATGAGTGGATGGGGAGGGGGGGGGGGTCGAATTCCTATAGCAAGAGAAAATAGGTGGGACATATACCACCTCCCTGCAGCTGCAAAGTGGAAGCCAAGAGATACAAATTTACCGCCCCTTTGCCATCACCATTCCCCCATTCCCCCTACCCTTCAATGGAGTGTATATTAAACCTATAGGTTATGGCACATAAGTTTCAAGGTATACATTTTGTGTGAAAGTAACAAAATTACAAAATCAGTAAGGGAGTTATCTCTCAATGTGACTTGACATTGGTTCAATACATACCATGAGTAGATGATGGTAAATGTAGGAATTGAACAGAAAGTGGGAGGGTTCTTTAACGTGGGTTAAAATAGTACATAAATGAAATATCTACTACTGCTACCTTTAACCTCAAAGTACAGGATAGCCAGAGCTATGGATGTCAAGGCAACCGCAACCACCCCCTACGCTCCTTAGTTTCAAGACAGAACGGAAATGTTTCACAGCCCTCTACCAGTGATTCTCCCCATTGCAAACAGGGTAAAGGGTCTATGTTAAAATATGGTCCATTGCATATGGTCAAAATTTGTATACTCTTCATATTACCACCCTGAAGGTAATTTACCTCACTGGGACATTCAGTCATCTTCTTTGCTTATTTAGCATTATCGGAAAAGTTTAGAGGATAATGCCTCCAGGAAAAGTGCAGTTTGAATCATATAGCAAGTATAGTATAAATAGTTAGGGACTATACATCTTTAACCTCTATACATTGAGAGTGAAGAGAAATATTTTGGGTTGGGGTAACTTAAGTACATATAGGCAAAGGTATTAGTAAGTTTATAGGAATACCACCTTTGACATTAATTTTTCAGTCAGGCAGCAAAAAAGGAGGGCATAGATATACCATGTAGCTTATCAAAAGGAAGGGGAAGGGTAGGGGCAGAGCCAGAACATCCCCAGGTGAAAAGTTGGAAGCAACATCAGGACCACCAACAAGACTACCCTTAGCTTCCAGATGAAAGCCATCAGGTTTGTTTAACATTCCAGCCCCCTCCCCAATGATTCACAAGGGACCAGTGTAAATAGGGTAAAATGGGGACAATGCAACCTCTTCACATTGACTTTCATCAGATCTAACAAAATCAGGCACTCCATGAGACAGATGTCAGGGGTGGGAGGAGGGGTCAGGGTAGAGATGTTCTGAACAGAAAGGTGAAGTTTGGAATGGGGCTACAAATACAACATGAAATATGTACCAAGGACTACTACCTAATTTGAAAAGTCATTTGATCGTACAAGTCAGGGAGAGAAAATGGTAGTGTGTGGCAAACCCTTTAGCTTAGCCAGAGGGGTAGGTAAAGACAGAATGCCCCCCCCCCACCCTAAATGACAACTTGGAAATACAATCAGGACTGCCAAGAAGTTATCCCTTATCTTCCAGATGGAAGCCCCCAATGATTCCCTGAATTGCAAATATGGATAAATGGGGTCAATGTTAACCTCTACACATTGACTATTGCAGTATCAAGATTAGAGAATCAATACAGGATGCACCTCCCAACTTGATTTGGCATTGATTCACAGTTTACCAGGGGTGGAGGAGTGGTAATGGTATAGACAGAAGAAAAACGTGGCAAAGTTATTATGTTGTGGGGTAACCTTATAAGATAAAAGGTATAAGAGAAGTATCTAGACTACTACCAAGAAATTCACCAGATAGAAAAAAAGTAGGGCAGGGATATACCTACAGTAGTAGCTAAGCCAAACAAGGGGCTGGGAAAGGCAGAGTATCCACAGGGAAAAATATAAAATAAATCAGGTCCACAAAGAAGTCTTCTGTGACATCTAATTATTATTGGCTTAACTATACTTCTACTCCCTACACCTGTTTCCGTTGGCATTTATGCAAATGTGTTTTACTTCAGTTGTATTGTTATAATTGATTACGTAACTGTTTGGTATTTAACATGTATATAAAGTCTGCACGTGGAATAATACAAGGAGTTGGATTTACGTTACTGCTGTGTTCGGTCTACTTCTCTGATACTTATTTATTCCCCTGACTACACGACAGTTTTGGCGACGAGGATGGCGCAAATTTTACAGCCGCCAGCATTTCTTCCAGTACCGGGATCTCCAACTATTTCATGGAGGCAATGGAAGCTTACTTTTGAGAATTTTTTATTGGCCATGGGAGGGGAAGATTTCTCGGCTGGCCGCAAGACTGCCTTACTTCTACACTGTCTCGGAGTTGAGGGTCAGCGAGTATATAATTCTTTACCGAAACCTGAACTGCCTCCAGACACTTCTAAATTTGACCATACTCTCTCAACTTTGGAAAAACATTTTGAACCTACTGTAAATGTTGTTGCTGAAAGATATCGTTTCCGACAGCGGGGTCAGCATCATGGCGAGTCAATCGATAATTACGTTGCCATTTTACGACA
>JAIPMN010103959.1:0-14958 GCA_020650975.1 Apostichopus californicus | reverse complement strand
TCACGGGTGGCATTAAATGTCGTTGGTGGTTTAACATGCTGGCGTATGACGACTTTTGACCAAATTTGCGCTAAGCTCACTATAAGAATTCGGATCTGGGCTGTGCCTATAATTAGTTAGTTATTTAAATTATTAATAATGGCGTATGAGGAAATGCACCATTTTGTTGGTATGACTCCCAGGACGGCAAGTCGAGAAACTCACATGCAGTCGCGGCGGATAGCTTCCTTCGCCTACATGTCCCGGACATTTTGGGACATTGTTTCTATAGGCCAGGGGTGGGCAACCTACGGCCCGCGGGCCACATGCGGCTCGCCAGTGATATTTTTGCGGCCCGTGAGATGTCTCAAGAAAAAGAAAAAGAAATCAATCTATTTTACATCATCACAAAAACGAACTAGCTGCTTAGAATTTATCTGCACTAATGATGCTGTCAGGTAGGTCTATTATCACCATTAATTATCAACTGGACTGTATTGACATTATGTTTTGTGAAAACAGATTAGTACACACACCTATTGTTTGAACGTCCTCGGAAGCAAAGCTTTGAAATCAACAGCAGTTCGTTGGTTAGGTGCGGCCCTGACAATCTTTCACTCCTAAAATCTGGCCCATTCATTCAAAAAGGTTGCCCACCCCTGCTATAGGCCTATATCTGAGGCCCTGGGGTCATTCCTTGACCGACTTGGTGCAATATAATGTGCCCAATTCGAAGTAAATTTATTCACAGATTGTTAGTTGTCATGGGTTCGAACAAATGAGGGGTATTCTATCCTGAAACATAGGGCAAAAGGGGGCTGGGGTTCCAGTTCGCCGCATCATTTGTCAACTTGCACTGGGTTTTAATGTTCATGTCAATTGGAATCACTAATAAAAGAAATAATCCACCAAAAATGAAGGTCGCATGAACTTTATTGCAGATTTCCTGAGTTACGAATTTGTAATTTTCTCCCGAAATCACGCAACTAGATGGCTGCTATCCAGCCTGGCAAGTGCCATCTCCAGCGATCTGGCAGGTATTGAAATCTGAAATTTTCTTGGTACGCTGCGCGCCAACCGATGGTGGCGCTCCGCTTAGATAGTACTTATGGCCGGAATTCTCGAATCGATTATGTCCCCCCCACGTTTCAAATCGGATTGACGCCCCTGCCAGTGGGAGAATGGGAACACGTGCCTCCTCCCTTCCCCTACCCCTCCCTTGCTTCTACCTCCCCTTCCACTTCCCCACTTCTCCTTCCCCTCTTCTCTCTTCCTCTCCCCTAAATGATGTGGAAAGTTGCTTAGTTTTATAACACAAGCAAGCATAGTCGTATACTTAGGAATTGACGTGATGTAATGATAGCATCATTTTGCAGTCTGGGGTCCTCGTAATCATATAGCGCGCCCGGGAGAAGTACGGGGGCTACAAAAAATTATGGGATATGTGACCAGTGAAAAGAGGGGGCCCGGCATTGTCCTCGGTACCGGACCTGACATACGACGCTCCTGCAGTGGAGTGCGCAAGGGGTGGAGAAGGGCACGTGGGCCATGGCCCCGTCTCGGATTGTCAGTCATGGGATGTGGGCCATGGCCCTACCTCGGAGCGTCAGTCGGGGCGCAAGGGTGTGGGGGAATGCATGTGGGTCATAGTCACATCTCAGATCGTCAGTCGTTTGGAAATGGTTTACTCGGTGGATTGTTGCAATCATCCTGGTGAGAATTGGACCCTTGATACGGTTGTATCATCACCCTTACTATTATGTTATCATTTATTAGTAAACATTGCATTGAGCGTTACTTATATGGACCTGCTTTATAGTCTAAACAGGGAGTTGCGTTAGAGTAGTAGCTCCCTGGTCTAAATATGCACAGTGCACAGTTGTATGTCTAAATTTATATTTTCTCTTTCCGGGGCAGGATCGCACAAAAGTTCAGGCTCCAATACCTTTAACTCTCTTTTGTTAAATTGTGTATAATGTCTTTCCTTTTTTTATATTTGTGTAATAAACAGTGTTTTTACGTTGTTTTCATTTTCGTAAACCAATCTGTAGATTTCTTGGCAAGACATATTCAGAGTTGGCCATCACCGCTTGTAGTTTGATCTACACAGTTTGCGTACTTAATTAACAGGCATATTACGCACATATAGGACAAAATACATCGGAAACTTACAATGGTTTCGTATTAATAGACGTAACTGAGAGCAATGCATATACGTACATCAGGTACCTTCGAACGTCTGATATGACAGAATAAACACAGCAAGGCATAAATATCAGATATAAATTGCATTATCAAATAAAGTCTTTGATTGTGTAAATTATAAAACATGAACTTTGAAACCAGTTAAACTGTAGACTGATTTCTACCGATATCTAGTTAGCGTCCAGGATCGTATGTTAGAACGTCACATGACCTACACGACGCCATCTTGTCAATTGGATATTCTTCATTCCTGTTTCCATGTGTTCTTCTTTCGTGATTTTCATCTGTTATTAATGGATTAAAGGATTCTAGACTTAAATTTTACTCTGGATGATAAACCTCAAAAGCGATGATCGTACTGGTAAGTAACGTACAGGGGACATGAATGGTGTGAAGCTATATATGTACTGATATACTAAACACGTCATCAATAACACAGGCTATGTTAAATGTATGACAACAGCTTACTATATGACCATGGCGTCTTCAGGCAATTTCAATGTATAAGAATAATAATCCATGTCTGTATAATCATATTTCAATGTCGATTTAAATATTTCATTTATTTGAAGGGAAGAATTTTACGCTCATGTTAGTCAAACTCTTATTATGTAAATCCTGGTTATTTAATAGTTCATTCATGGAGCTACAACATATCTCTTCCAACCAGAACATGTGCTATCCTTTCACTTTATTGCTGTCAGACCAGATCATAAATATACTAACAGTGAGTCCTGTCGAAACAGAAATGTAGAATTGTAATACTTTCATAGCAGCTCTTGCGCCTTTATGCTTAGGTCCAACTTAAATGACTGAATCGGGATTGAAATCATTAAATAGATTCCTCAAGTTTTAGGCTTATTTTCAGCTTGCAATTATATGCATGAGAGAGATGCATTTGTCTTACTATCTATCCGTATGGAACATGGAGTAAATCATGTGAGAAGAATATGGACCATTGGATCAGTTTTACTAAGACAAATCTAGTGGGAAGTTCATGGAACATGGTATAAGTTAGGCGTATATGTGGGAAGTAAAGAGAACATTGAATAAGTTAAAATAGGCTTACCCGGTGGGAATGTGGTTCTTGTCAGTAAAACTACGGTGAAACATTACAGTATTCTTAAACTCTACAAAACTTCCTGATACTTAGGAAGAATATTAAAACAAAAGAATAAGCAGATTAAGTTTAAGAATTTAACTGATTTTTTGTTTTATATGATAGCAATCACGTGACTGATATTTTTGCTTTTTCAGGGTGACCAGGACGATGCATGGTAAAGGTTATTTTACTAAAATTAAAAGAAAAATATAAATCATGTGAGATTCAAACTAATATAGCTTATAAAGGAACCGTTACTATTCTTTTCCTTTGCCCGAGTCTCAGTCGTGCCGCTTAAAGCAGCAGTTTAACTTAGGCTGACAATTTTAACCTGGTAGGCTAATACTAAACACAAGAGTGTGTATTGATAACAGTGGGTCATCTTTCTCTCTAATTTTATCAAATAAAGGTTACTAAGGGGATTAATAACTAAATTTGATTTGATCATCAACGTTAATATTTCGTCACGTGCGCGCTTTGTATTGCTGCATTATACACATTATAAAGACCAACTTGAAAATGTTTAAAAAAGAAAACAGACTTAAACTCACTTTTTGCAGTGAACCTTGACTATAGTCAAACGTATGACGTACATTTGTATCTGATGTCACTATCGATTAGCATCGATAAAATAATAAAAATTAACTCAAACAGATTCTTT
The DNA here is from genome assembly GCA_020650975.1 of Apostichopus californicus. Lineage (NCBI taxonomy): Eukaryota > Metazoa > Echinodermata > Holothuroidea > Aspidochirotida > Stichopodidae > Apostichopus > Apostichopus californicus. The sequence continues at coordinate 11,011 of JAIPMN010103959.1, read as the reverse complement.
AACATGCACATGAATAACCGTTGTATCTACGATTAAGAGAGAGCCTCGCAATAGTTGTGAAGCCCGCCATCTAAACTGACGACCTGTTGGTGACATTCTTAAAGGATATCATGAATATTGATAACAAAACAGAAAGTTGATTTTTTTCAGGGCGGGTTAATATTAGATTAGGCCTACTTCAAAGGTCGAGGTTTTGTGTGAACAATAAACAGTTAATAAGAGATAAGGAGAGATTCACCTTTAAGTAATCTTTGTCGAGCCAGAGACCTGTTGGTAAAGTGACTGGTTCTGTTGACTTATATAATTATACATTGATTTATGATAAGTTTGTTAAGTTAGTTTTTAACCATGCATTCTGTATCAATATATATTCAACAGATCATCGCTTTGAAAGATAATCATGTATAATATCACTCAAAGGAAAAGAAAAGTGAAGACCCAAGTTTATCCCGCCAACCAGTCCCGAAAGTTGTTGTGACGTCATAATCGATGGAGCGCCTTACAGTGCAAGGTTTGTTGTAATTACATAGTTTTGTATTAGTAACTTAAACATAAGAAAGCTGATGTTCAAAATAAACATTGATAGGGATTTTAACCTCAGCATTGTTATATTTCTTACAGTGTATGATCGAGAGTTTAACGTGATTTAGTTATCGTTTTCATTGTTTTGTTTCTACCTTATTAATTTGACCTAACCGATTGGAATTGAAACATATAAGGCGATATAAAATTGCATATTACTCCGATTTAACTGGTATAATTTTGTCGTTCACAGCGACTTCAAACAGATTGCCCGCCGTTATTGTTTTCAGTTTATATAAGCACTGACCCGCCCCAATTTTATTGACCAAATAGTAATGTTTACAAATCAAATTTTGCTATTTTTTTCAGACAAAAAGGCCATACTCATCAGTTCTCTGAAGAGCAGGTATAAACTACAATATGACGCAATCCAGCCCATACCGTACGTCAAGGACAGACTATATTGTGTAGACAAGATATTTGTTGAGGGCGGTACAGAGATCTACATTGTTAAAGGAGCGACGAAGGAGAAAGAAGGACCATGGGTACGTGTGGACTCGTACAAAGATATCTTCACAGACCCTCGAATGAAAGCCAAACGGCGCATCATAGAAGCAGAAGCCGGGTATGGTAAGTCAACAGTGACCCTACAGCTCGCCTATGATTGGTGCAACGGTGTAAAGGATTCACCTTTTAAGAACGTAGAGATTCTAATTCTTCTCCGGTTGAGGCAGCTGAACAGCAAGATATCTATATATCAAGCAATTAAGCTGTTCTTAGCACCAAACGATCCCCGAATCAAATCTTCTGATATTAAAAATATCATTGAAAGTTGTTCTTCTGTTAAGGTACTCCTGGACGGGTATGATGAGTTTCCTGATAGGGACGGTGCTACCGGAAGTGACGTTGGACGTATCATTACCAGCAATCTGTTTGAAGATATTGATGTTACCCTGACAACCAGATATCTTCCGAAGGATTATGACAAATCAAACACAAAATATGTTAGGTTAGTTGGCTTTGACGAAAAAGCACGTGACCAGTATATTCGCAAGGCTGTTACCGGGGAAGACGAAGAAAGCGTTGCTAACATTAAGCGCGCTTTGAAAGAAAACCCGATCCTGGATGACCTATGTCAAGTGCCTCTTTTATTTGCAATGTTTTCCCACATGACCCACGAAAAGACACATTTTCAGAAATTTAAGTCAGTTACCGATTTCTTTCGCTACATGATTAAATGTTTCCATAGTCACAAGAGGAACAAATCACTGGACAAACACGCAAAGGAACACATGAGCGAACATGAAAGTGAACACGACGAACTGAGTAAAGTAGCATTTGAAGGTCTCTGCGGTGAAAACAAACAGTTATCATGGCGTAAGGATGGACTCTGTACACGACTAGGTCAAGGGTTTTGTCAACATTATATTGCAGTAGGTATCTTGGTAGAGGAAGAAGTGTCTGCTGAGACAAACGAACAGACTTCTACTACAGACATACAGACAAAGACTGACTTAAGGTTCTACCATCAACTGTTCTGTGAATGGTTTGCGTGTTTCAGACTGGTAGAAATTGTAGCTGCTACAAGAAATGCATCTGAGCTGAAGAATGTTCTTGATAAAGTGGATCCATTTAATCTTCAGTACCTCTATAGATTTACCTGTGGGATTAGCTCAGCAGTTGGGAAGAGAATAATAGAATACTTGAAGAGCAGGAAAGACGGTGATAAGTTTGCCATCCTCTGCATCCTGGAACAAACTGGTGAGGTAGATGGAATCAAGGACACCGTCAGGGATCTGTGTTCAAAGGAAGTTCATATCAGAAACCACTACAGCAGGCTCCTTCAGAGATCCACCATCCAGCTCTTGGAGATTGCATCTAGATTTGATGTAAGTATGTTCATCATATGAAAACAGTTTTGTTACGTTAGTTTCTGTCAACTATACCAAAAGAACATGATGTTGATTGATTTACTAAATATACAAAAAATCAATATCAAAAACATAATTAGAGAAAATCTACTTCATGAATGTTAACATTAAATTCAGCGACAAACAGATCTAAATAAATGTATATTACATTAAACTACACAGCCCGCCAAGAGAAAGTCACAAATTATCAAATTTATTGTTTTATATCAAATGCATCTTGTTTCATCGATGACTGTTTCGTTATGAGTTATCATTCAAACATATTGGAAGTATAAGCAAAGATGGTTCAAGAATTAAGTCTACTGAGATACATGTCTCAGATAATCTAGACAGACATCGTTCCATCCGTTCGTAAATACACGATTCAGATCTCTAAAATATGTACAGAAAACCAAACTGTAAAATCCATTAAAGAGTCAAAGAGTTAATGCAATAAACGCCACAACTGAGAGATTACTGATCGAATCTACACAATCCCGTACAACAATTTGCTTTATGCACTACTCAACATGGCCTTCTACAAACGTTGATAGGAACATAATATTCAATACCGTACCATTCACCGGTAGTTATGTGAAACCTGTTGTAGAGGTGAAAAGAATGATTTAAACTGAAATGCTATAAAACACTCAATCACAAAGAACAAAGTAACAGTGTAGATTGATTCCACGATATATTTGAGTTTTCGTATATGGATATGTTGAAATTGACGCTGTAGGAAGGTTGATAGGGTATATAGTTTTATACATTTCGAAATTAGTGTTTTCTTGACGTAGGGTATTTCTATCAACGTATTGGACACTGCATGGCGGTAAAACAGGCTAATGTATACCTTATAGTAAAATATTGTCTTAAAAGGTAACTCTAGGCAGTATTTGAAATTTAAGGTAAACCTATCCCTTATAGTAAGCTAGGGTAGACATATCCCTTATTGTAATCTAGGGTAGACATATCTCTTATTGTAATCTAGTGTAGACATATCTCTTATTGTAATCTAGGGTAGACATATCCCTTATAGTAATCTAGGGTAGACATATCCCTTATAGTAATCTAGGGTAGACATATCCCTTATTTTAATCTAGGGTAGACACATCCCTTATTGTAATCTAGGGTAGACATATCCCTTTTTGTAATCTAGGGTAGATATATCCCTTATTGTAATCTAGGTAGACATATCCCTTATTGTAATCTAGGTAGACATATCCTTTTTTAGCCATAAAAGTATTGTTTTGTAATGAGTGTTTAGTTGTATCTCAGGAACTAACAGTCTACAGTATTAAGGTACGTTGTAAGGTCACTTTAATTCATGGAATTCACTTGTTTAATTTTTATTCATTTCTATAAAAGTAAAAGTGTTATAGACATTCAACCTGGACTGTCAGCAGTGTGTTATGATGTTGAACAAAATTTCCATATAACATTTCAAGTGCCTAAAATCATCCTTTAAGTTAGCCTCTGGTTTTACAATAGTCTTTTGATTTACAACCAGTACAAACATGACAAACAAATATTTATTTATTTAATTTCCACATGAAAAACTAAATACATATTAAACTGCATCGCTTTAAAACTAGCCGCAAAACAGTGAATTATCTATTTTGCATAAGGGGTCTGCGAGGTTGGAACAGGGCCACAGAAGTGGTGTTTAGTTGATCATCAGAGGACCCCTGGTTGAAGTACAGGGGTAAAGTCATATTTATTGTAATGCGCATGCGCGCTACAATATTGGGATTACTCGCCCGCTCAATCATGTTCATGGCTTGCCGGTGAATGCCAGCTCAACATACATTCTTCAAAGCAATCTCAAATTCAGACCCAGATTTGCAAAGAATTGTGGCGGCGAACAGTAAATTCTGCACACATAAAGAAATAGATCTCCTTGGGTAGCATACTTCTTTAAAACAATACGTAAAATTTTCTACCTTGGTTTCATTATTCTCGAATTAATCAAGAAAGGTAACATTTGAACGCATTTGAGTAAAATCATCCTCCAAGAAATGACTGTAGTTTCACAGGTAATTTTTAGGAAGCAATAGTAAAAGCAATTACATAGGAATCTAATTACTTTACTAGTGTCGTCTGTTCAGCTGCTGTATTGTTATTCACTGGACCCTGGATATAGTTAGCCAAGGCCCCTAGTCCGACTACAGCTGTCCTTTCGGATGCGACATAACTAAACCCTAATTACAAAAAAAAGTTACACCTCATTTTACTTAAAACTGTATCCCTAACGATAGATCCACATGCCAGAATAACATGAAATGACGGTTATGATGTCCTGGGGTTATCCCTAACAATTCAATAATAAGAAAATAGGCTACTACCCACTTTGCAACATTAACATTTAACTGATGACTGCATGCACAGACTAATATGGAAGTATTACACAAAAGTAGGTGTGTGGGAAGAGGGTGGGGAGGGAGGGAGGGTTTCCTTTTCACGGCATTACTTAGGGACAACTAGGCTATGTCAGTATTTAAGTGGAGCACTAAAATAATACAAGCAAGAAAAATGGTTGCCATGTGCCTCTCAGATACCGGAAATGACCCTTCTCAGACATTAAAAGTTGCACAAACACTCCACTTACTCGAGTCATTATAGATAGGAGAAAAAAATCAAAGTTGGTTCTTAAATCAGGAGTACAGTACTTACCACTCTGGTCGCCATAACATGTCTCTGTTGTGCAAAATACACCTACTCTTTCAGAAAAAAACGGGTATAATCAAATTCATTTTCAAAGTCGAATTCATAATGTATATGTGAAGACTTACAAATGATCTGGCTTTTGCCGTACACCACAAAGCGCCCTCACTTTTTCAAGGCTTCCCTTCTTAAATAAAAGGCGATAAACTGTGCATTCTTCCTATTTCTATGACGAGGATACAGTAACGGTAACATGTTGTTCAATTTGACCAATCAGTGTCCAGGACTGGGTATTCTCTGTCACGTCCGGGACATATGTTCGTCGTGATTGACAACCGTTAATGAGCTTGGTTGTCCGGTTAATCTATGATGGTTTTAGTTATAATTTTCTTCGTTTATATTGCAGTCGCATGCTAGCTAGAGTACTTTTTTTTAGAAATATAGCCTAGCTTTGGTCTACGTCAAAGGAACAACGAACTGGCATGTTTCAGTTGTTCTAGTTATTTGTATGTGTTATTTCATATGCGGACTGGATGTACCATTTACCTTCCTTACACGACATACGCGTGTGTGACTTATGCTGCTTGGGTGTATCAAGTGTGTAGCATATGCTGTTTAGATGACTAGAATGAAACTAATCAATGCTGTTAGCTCCGGAATATTTTTTTGTTATTTGTTTTAGAAAAGGCCAATTTATTAGGAAGGAGATATTTTTTATCTTCATGCATTTAAAGCTGCCCTATAAAGTTCATCGGGTCGCATCTAGAATATGTTCCTCTATTCCCGGTGAGAAAAAAAATCTTCGTTATCCATCTTTTAAAACCAGATGATTTAATACGTAATGGAAGTGAAGCATCTTATCTTCAATTTGAAAAGATATCTAGTCATATATCGTAAAACTGATATATCAACTAACTATGAAACAATTTTACGATACCACGGGGTACACCTCTTATGATCTTTATATTTGTTTGTTGTGTAAACAGTGACTGTCATACGGTGACGGTAGTAAAGTACGTTATACATTTAGTTTGTGGTGCAGGCTAAGTAAATAGCGATAACAATAGGCAAGCTAGTTCCTGATTACGAAAGGTAGGTTAGATGTTAATAAAATATGTTAATATAAATATAATAAGTTTATGATAACGATAGATATATACGAAAAGAAGGATATTCATATTAAGAAGGAAAAAACATAAATAAAGAACGGGAAACCCTGTTTGAAAAGTCCCCTTTTCTCATGTTCTGATATGTAACAAGTGAAAACAGGTTTGGTTTTCTTTCTGGAAATCACTGAATTATATATGCTGCTGAAAACATTTGTTGCTTAAATGTATTATCAAGCTACAATGGATGACACTTTATTGATTTAAATTTTACTGTAAGCTGAAATGTGAGTTGAGTTTATCACAGTTTTCACCAGGGCAATGATTTTTAAGTCAATTCACAAGTCTTTCGCTCAAGTCATTTGATTTTATTGTAACCCAAGTCACAAGTCAAGCGTAACAACGTAACAGCTGTAAGCCTACTGAAAATCAACGACCGATGCTCAATAAGTCATCTTTGCCAAGTGTTGCGGTCCTGCGTATGACAGTTTTTAGTAAGCTCTTGTTACAATGCTATGGAGAGAACTCAAGAGTAGTCATATACACTGGGCAGCAACTAAACTTCAGTGTAAAACAAGCACTTTTACTCTCTTTCAATACGAAAATATAACGTTAATTCAAAATCATGAAATTAACTATTCTGTACAGAGACTAATCTTGTACCACAATAGAGGCAGGGGAGGTGCAGAGGAGTAGCTACGAGAGGGGAATAGGCCCTCAAATATTTGTCTGCCGCCCTCTGAAAGAATCAAACTGGAATGATAGAGGTATACATGATATATTTAAACATTATTGTATAGGTTTCCTTTTTTTCTGTTTTTGTTGGTTTTAGCTGTACCAGGTGGCAACATCTGCTCCGACTGTTATTACAAAGTACGCAATATAATTTGTGATGGTATTGCGGTGGCTCATAAGGAACATTGATCACAGAAAATTATGTTAACAGATGCTTTGTCGAATTTACTCTGCTTACCTCGACTTTTGACTATTATTTCCGAAAATAATTACTTTGCTTGTTGAAATTGTGTGGTTTTATTTCTGATATATATTTTTTTTATAGAACAATTTAAACTGATATCACAAACTTGCGACGCTTTATCGAAATTGTTTATCAAGAAGTTTTGACGTTTATCTAGAAATGTCGACACCTAACGTTAACTGAGAATATGAATTTAATTAAAAATCGATCGTTTGATGAAATCGTATTGTTTCGCTAACAAAGGATCCAGCCAAATGACTCAGTAATGCCTTAAAGTACAATTGCAGATGAGTGGAGTTGGTGTCGTCGACACTGAAGAATGTAACAAAATGTATGTATTGATCTAACAAGTGAACTAAGGAAGATGTGATAATGCACCCCCAAGCCCCTCCCCTCCAGCCACCCCTTCCGATGCACACACCTCCCTTTGACACTCAATGTGTTCAGCCTGTTGGTGCAACGAATATCACCTTTAATTTGGGTTATTAATAATTAACGTCTCAAGAACACTCCTCTCCTGTTTAAGTGATATACAGTTGTGATGTTACAGAGCACGTGACATGTCTCCATGCTGTGGGTCACATGTTTCATCTACATCGAGTGAAATATAGGCTTACTGTGTACTGTGGAAACTGTGTACAACTATTACATTGTATGTAAATACTAACAACATCAAACAAACAGACAAGTCGTTCCATGCCTAAAGGAGACGAGAGGGGTAAGTCAACAGTTGAATAAAAAACTGTTCTTGAGAAATTTGGGATGATAACAAAATAAACTCATGGGTAGCATGGTTTATATTTCAATTATAAACAGTAGGGCCTACTCTACATACGGGGTAGTAATACAACACACTTACTTAGTTTAATAGTGTAACTATAAACGTAATGTAAACCAGAAAGTCACGTGTCTTAGTGATTCTGTGCCAATATGAGAAGAAACTTTAGATACAATATTTTCTAACGAGCTGAATTGCTGAGCAGAAATGGCAAGTCTTGCAGAATTGAGTAATGCGTACCTATGCAGAGAGGTTCGAAGGTCAAACAAACTACACTTCTGCATAATTAGATTTATTCTGACTGTAACCAACAATTAACATTCAACGACCTTTGACCTCCATGAATGACAGAGGGATCATCTGCTAACCAAGGGCTACCAACAAACAAAGTTTAAGTTCAAGTAACGTTCACTTCTTGAGATATCCTGTTTACAATGTTTGCAGCATTTGACCTCTGGTGATCCCAAATGACCTTTGACCTCCATGTAAAAGAATAGAGAACATCTAATCACTAAGAACTACCAAAATACTAAGTTTATGGTTCAAGCAACTTTCACTTCTTGAGATATCGTGTTTACATGGTTTTCATCCTTTGACCTCTGGTGACACCAAATTACCTTTGAACTCCATGAAAAACAATAGAGATGATTTGCTATTCTAGGTATTAACAGTCTAAGTTTAAAGTTCAAGCATTTTATACTTCTTGAGATACAATGTTAACAATATTTTTTGCCTATGACCTCCGGTGATCTGTCAAATGACCCTTGACCTCCATGGAAAAAAATAGAGAACATCTACTCACTAAGTTTGAAGTTCAAGCATCTTTGATTTCTTGAGATGTTGTGTTTACGAGCCAAAGTGTCACATGCACACACACACATACACCCACGCCATCACCATCGCATAGATTCCTTCGGCCTTCGGCAAGGAATGAAAAACTACAAGAACTCACACATTTAAGTTTAGTTGGATTATATTTTACATAAAGCTTAATTATACAACTATAAATGAACAACGGAAAACTGGCTGGGAATGATAAACAAACAAAAAGAGGATTTAAGTTTAAACTGTTACACACAAAATAATCAGCATCTCATGAATAATTATATACATAAACATGAGAGAGTATTAATACATAATTAGCCTTAACTAACTGTCCTTGAAATTCATTGCATTTTCAGTTAATTATGTTTCATATTACCTTTCACGTTAATTTTCTGTATATTTTCTTGCCCTATACACCATTCAAAGTTCATTAATATATTTATCACTCATCCACTTGAGGAAGCATTGTTTATAACACAACCACCATTCTTCTATTTATTACGAAGACCAACATTGTACTACTGTACAGCAGTATTGATAAAATTAAAAAATACAACCATATATAGTAAAGCAGAAATATGACGGTGAAATGTGAATAGAGAAGAACATAGAAAAGTATAAACAGAAATAAAATAATATTGATGTAGGGTTAACGAAATCAAAGATTAAGATTCAATGCACAAGGCAACTCTTAAGTTTGTAAAGTGTTGCCGGTCCGGTGTATTGCAAACATCAGAGAGCTTCAGTTACAATATTATTTAAGAAATGTTTCACAAGAGTAATCCTGTGGATTGGACAACAAGTGGACAGGTTCTGCTACCTTTCTACCTCTCTCTGTCGATACTAAATACATGATATAAAAAAGTAAGAACATAACATTACAACATTGTTTGCTAACCAAGGCTACCTACTTCAATCAGTCATTTCGACATAACTAATATTATGACATCAGATGCATGGTCACCTGACCTAAACTTATTATACATACCATGTATGTCAATCAACCCATTACGGATACCATGTATGCCAATCCACCCATTATACATACCATGTATGCCAATCCACCCATTATACATACCATGTATGCCAATCAACCCATTATACATACCGTATGCCAATCAACCCGTTAAACATACCATGTATGCCAATCAACACATTATACATACCATGTATGCCAATCCACCCATTACACATACCATGTATGCCAATCCACCCATTATACATACCATGTATGCCAATCAACCCATTATACATACCATGTATGCCAATCAACCCATTATACATACCATGTATGCCAATCCACCCATTATACATACCATGTATGCCAATCAACCCATTATACATACCATGTATGCCAATACACCCATTATACATACCATGTATGCCAATCAACCCATTATACATACCACGTGTGCCAATCAACCCATTACAGATACCATGTATGCCAATCCACCCATTATACATACCATGTATGCCAATCCACCCATTATACATACCATGTATGCCAATCAACCCATTATACATACCATGTATGCCAATCAACCCACTATACATACCATGTATGCCAATCAACACATTATACATACCATGTATGCCAATCAACCAATTATACATACCATGTATGCCAATCAACCCATTATACATACCATGTATGCAAATACACCCATTATACATACCATGTATGCCAATCAACCCATTATACATACCATGTATGCCAATCAACCCATTATACATACCATGTATACCAATCAACCCATTATACATACCATGTATGCCAATCCACCCATTATATATACCATGTACTGTATGCCAATCCACCACTTATACATACCATGTATGCTAATCCACCCATACCATGTATGCTAATCAACCCATTATACATACCATGTATGCCAATACACCCATTATATATACATACCATTTATGCCAATACACCCATTATATATACATAATATGTATGCCAATACACCCATTATACATACCATGTATGCCAATCCACCCATTATATATACCATGTACTGTATGCCAATCCAGCCCTTATACATACCATGTATGCCAATACACCCATACCATGTAAGCCAATCAACCCAGTTTACATAACATGTATGCCAATACACCCATTATATATACATACCATGTATGCCAATACACCCATTATATATACATACCATGTATGCCAATACACCCATTATACATACCATGTATGCCAATCCACCCATTATACATA
>JAIPMN010103872.1:0-12342 GCA_020650975.1 Apostichopus californicus | reverse complement strand
AAGTACTGTATATGTTGATGTTTTGGGATGCAATCCTTTCATATAAGCAGTGATTTTTCTCCAGAATGATTCGTGTTCTTCACTGTATTTGTATGTACATTTCGTCCTAAAGTCATTCCAAATGTATTTCATGTCCATTCTAGAAGCAGACCAGTAGGGTAATAAGAATGTCATTATATGTCTGGACACAATCCATAGATTGTAGGGCACGGAGCTCTTTAAATGATTGAAATCTAGAGCCGGACAGTTAATTGGACACACATAAGGGTTGTCTGCCCAGTTTGGTTGTATTGTAGGGTACCATGTTCCATTTGATGGTTTGCCATGTTGATAATGCCAGGTAAGGAATGACCCGATTCCGAAGCTTGATTCGAATAGAAATATATACACCAATGGCAGCATTAGACTTCTTAAAGGGTAATATTCTTTAAAAAAAGTTGTTATTGAAATAAGGCAATGTCTGAACTGGCTTTCATTATGACACAAAAGCCCTGATGCTTCCTTGCTTGCTTCCTGAACTACAAGGCGTTGTAGATAAAGAAATAAACAGAAAAGTAAGAAGATAACAACTCCAAAAAACTCAGTAACCAACCAAAATGTCAAAAAGAACCCTCGACATTGCTTGGGTACTGTTAAATAGAATATTAATTTGAACACTACAACCAAACCTGGTACTAAAATGTAGATGCCTAATGTGCTACATATTGACCAAAGCTTATTGTTTACAAAAGCTTCCCGTTTAGCTTTCCAACTTAACACAAACACGTTTTGCCATGAAGTATACGGGTCCTCTGGCGCCTTGAACGCAGCAACAAAAATAATTAGTGGAGCTAAAACCAGTGACGGCCGGTAAGACATATGACCAAAGAATCGAAGATAGTATTCTTTGTCACCAAAGTAACAAAAAATATAGAAACTGATCGGCACGCAACCAAATACGAGGGAAGCAAGAGCAAGTAGAGCGGAAGTCATACGGCAACAGCTACTCTTCGTTAGTGTTCCATCTGAAATTACAATTGGTAAATACAAATAATGATAAGCATTTTTCACTCTGTAAACATATTCCTGTTTGTCATCGTCACACTTTCATCTTCATGGTCGTCTTTATCATCCAAATCGGCATTTTCGTCATCATTGTCATTATCATATTGTTATCGTCAACGTCATCGTTAATAGAATGATATGGAGCAAGATGACTACGGCTTTCAATTTATTTTATTCAACTCTTTTTATAAATCGCAATAACATTTCTCACAGGAGACATGTAATAAACGGTTCGATATGTTAATAAAATGTTATCCGAGGTCAACGGAGGTCAAAGTATGTTATCCTTGAAAAAAAGGTTAAATGACTTTCAAGGAATGTGTGGAATGACAGTACTGGGTAAGAAAAAATGACCTACAACGAATTTTTAATATCAAATTTCTAAATTCATTGAACAGCTTTTACTCTTCAATTTGACAACATTTGCCATCCCTCAACTTGGGGTTCATTGATAAAAACAAAAGAGATATTAATTTCAAAGTATTCCATATAAAAACTTTAAGTGACAATGAAAATACCAATATCCACATTAAAGGCCCTTGTATAAACAAAATACGATTCTGGTAATGCCTATAAAATAGTAGCATTTTGTCTCCGATGACAAAGACAATCCTGACATCTTTGCTGCTAGATCAATTTGAGGGAATTAATATTGGTCTGTGAATTACAATCCATACAATGGACAACCTTCAAATTAATATTGCCCTGTTTGTCCAAAGACGGTTAATAAAAGTTAAAAATATGACATCTTCTATTAAGAAGTTGCACTTGCCATTCAAAAACAAAGTAATGTTGTCGGCTTTTTGAAACTTATAACTGTCAATGTCCAACAAATATATGTAAATAAAAGATAATTAGACAAAATGTACATCACGTCTTGCATGCAGTTCAAAATAACATCACCATATTAAAAATTAACGCTTTGTCTGGTTAACTGACTAAAGTTAGCAAAGGTTTCATTAGGTGTTTTTTCAATAACAATTATCGTGTACTAACTACTATTTAAGATAGTACAAGTTGCTCACGCCTTCAGAACCTGTGACAGTCCAATTATATCCAAATATTCTTAATTGTAAAATATCATGGTTGTAAAGTATACATTGTTTATCAAAACGTGAAATCATGATGTCAGGTTGAAAGTGATCGCATGATTAATTTTTAAGGGAAATAAGCATGACCATGATATTATCTCTTCTGATGCATTGTAAAAGTAAAGAAAGCAAATCAGTGGTAGAAATATGATGTCAAGTTAGAAATGATCTCATTATTAAATTTTAACTGAAAAAGACGAAGAGGAAATAGATATCATAACCAGGTATCATTAACTTAGAAATGCCTATTTTATTAAAGTATTGCAGTGATTTCCGATAAATATTTTACACCTATTATACACCTAGTACATGTATGGCCAATTCAGGATTCGTCAGTACTATTGAGGAATGTGTCTGAACCTTAATGTCTCAAATTTTGATGTCATTGGTACGTTATACAACTACCATGAAAGACAGGATCGTTGGTAAAAATTCATGAACAATGTATCAATTTTATTGGTTTTTTATGTGACATAGAGCCGATTCTTGCATTAACAGTATGCGCACTGAGAAGACCAAAATCCATTTTTGCTTGTTAATATAGTTGTAAACACACACACAGTAATCACCAGATAATTGCAGTTTTACATGCTATAGCATGACAGTCCATAGTGTCCGTATTGGTTGGTGTTATCTTCAAAACTGTCTCAACTGTACATTTAATGTAGTATTATGCCTAGTTGATGTAATACCGATGCATTGTTAATACATGGTTATGTATGCATCAAGCATCGCTCATGATCAACAACAATGAGGGATGTTGCCGTTGGTCATTATGTTTTATTCAAACAATTTGCGTAAAATCATTAAAAAATGACTTTAGGCAGAATTTGGACTTGATATTTCATAGCCCGCGTAAATAGATAACAACGAGTGCTAATACTTTTTCTACAGCTACACAGTATCGTTTCCGTGGTTTACTTTTGCCCACTTGGAAAGAAAATGTACCCACAACGAGAGAAAACCGAAATTCCTTTCTCTGAATTTCTGCCTTTTTGCATATCCAGTGGGTTCCTTTAAGGAAAGTCAGCTAAGAAAATGGAGCGCTCAGTACTTGTTCATTTAATGTAGCGTAACAATAGAAGAAATGTGCACAGAGTTCATAAAAATAATAAGAAATAAAGCTAAGCAGCACTCTGAACACTGCACTCTGGCTGATAAAACTACTTCATCCACATACATGTTTGATATTGAAAAACACTTACGTACTACATGTTTGATATTGAAACACTTACGTACTACACTGACTAATTTCGTGCGTCATTTATTCAAACGCCATCGACACAATGATGAATTTCAGCTGAATTTTATGTCCAGAAATGATATAACAAAGTAGACTTTATCTCTTAATTAAAGACTCTAAAGTTTTAGCTGTAACATGGTATGAGCATTGCAAAATTCAACAAACAATACCTGAAACAACGACATGCGTGTGTTTGGTTGCGAACGTTTTCGTACAATACTACTGCGTTGAATTCACATGCACAACTCGTATGCTTTGTTATTTTTGGTTCTCTATACAAAACTGGACCTATGACGTAGTGTATACGACATACAAGCTACACTCATCAGTGATATCTGGACGTGAATTATGTGGCTCACGATGCTGCTAAACCATTCACCATGTTCATGCGTAGTTAAGGTTTATACGGCCCTTGCTATTTCGAAAGCGTTAAAGGTTAAAGAAATAAGCGTAAACCATAAACCATCTTTCTCACCAAAGCTTGTCATGCGAGAGGCACCACGGGTACTGACCTCTCATTTACACCAAACAGATATACATAGTACACGTAGTCCCTACATATGCAAATTATAGGTAATGAATTGTCCTTACTATAAAGGAATGTATCTGTTTTGCATCCTACCGAAAGTAGGATCAAATTGTATATTGTTGATGATACATGCCTTATAAGTAAAGCCTTATGATCTCAATTGTTTTATGTTATTGAGAAGTTAAAGGTATTCTCTCAGCTTATCTTGTCTCCCCGTATTCCCCCCGTAATCCTCCCCCCGTATTCCCCCCGTATTCCCCCCGTATTCCCCCCGTATTCCCCCCGTATTCCCCGATTTAAAAATAAAAGCAATGCCACCCTCTATTCTAGCGACAACAGATTCATTCCTTTATTGTGGTATTCTCATCCTTAGCTATAAACAGGATATGGATCTGGGCACTGTTACCGCAAAGTTCTCAGGTGTCCGAAATTCTAATCCGTATCTCAGTTCTGCGTACCCTATAGGCATACTGTGTAATCGTAGTGTGCGTTATATGCGAGCAACGATAGTGCTATAGTTGTACACCATTTTTCTATTGGCTATGAAACAAAGCATTTGTCAGGGTAAAACAAATCCTCCATGCGACGGGGGCAAACCCCTTTTCCCGATTTTCGCTGGCATGTCGTACGACAGCTAAAGACCGAGGGATCTGCTGCACTTGAAATAAGTGCATCGCTACTTTGTGATTAATTGCTATAATCCATTACGTAACTTTTTGATAGATAAATAGTAGTAAACTAAGGGTACACACTTTTTTAGTTTTGTTGCTGGCAATCCACAAAAAAAAAATAGTGATAAATGGCCCCAGAACAGTTTGGATAGGTCTAATTTACGGTAGCCAAATATAAAGGCGCGGTATGTATTCAATTGTTTTAATGAGCAATGAAACCACCAACATTGATAGAATGATTTGCGCTAGGTAATGAATGGGAAGGTCATCCGAGAACTTCAGGCTGTGCATTGGTATACATTTTTTCCTTTTACAGTTAGTTGAGGCTTCATATCATGGGTTCTGTTTCTGTAGCAAGGGGTGATTAGATATGGGTAAGATCAGGTACTCCTTGTTTTAAAGCATATTTTGCGTTCTTTTCTATGGTTTTTCTCAACCTCACTGATTCCACGATGCCATAACAACATACATAACTAACTTATCTATTCAAATCTTACTTCAAATGGTGGCATAAAAGTCGAAAAATTTACAACTTTCAACTTAGTTTATCTCGAAGATATTTTCAGTTGGGATCCAAATAAACCTCGCCCATAATATGAATATTTTAAAGGTACGAACGTCATTGGCCAATACGTAATACAACACCATGCTTGATTTGTGAAGATTGTCTATGGCAGTTGTACCAGGGAGCTGTTAGAGTCCAGCTCGCTGGTTGTACCAAGTTACCAACTCGACGTTTGAATCTATTTTTAGCAACGGCGCATAACTAAACCTGCATCTCTGATTGGTTGGATTCAAACTAGTGGGATGGGAACTGTATGCGATTAATGAAAAATGTGGAATTTGTCGGTGGACACTTTCCTCATTATCTACAAATGTCCTTAATTACTCGCCAATTAACGCTTTTGGCAGGGAAAAAACTTGGCTCATATCTTAGTTTGCTGTTTTGTGATTGATATATGTAAAAAACTCGATGGACTAGTCAAAAAAGTGGAAAACGGCGACAAAACGAAAATGCTGCTTTAAGATAAGGCCTTTGTGTGTGGGGGTGTGTGAGTGTATAACCACATTGCCAAAATGAGGCGATGGGAGTACCAATCCGAGGGATGGGTAAGGGAGAGAAAACCAAAAAGGCACAGGGGTAAACTGGACTCATCCAGCTGCCTTTACTACAATTTTCTGCATTACTACAAACATATGGTGGCTTCCACGGCAACTCTCGACCAGGTATGCTGTATTGGCCCCAAATATACCAGATCTTCAATATGGTTACCTTTGTTCAAGGCTTGGAAACTGGTTTTATTACCACCTTCGAGGAAATTTACCTCACTGGGACATTCAGGCATCTTATGCTTTCAATTATAATGCCTTAGAACAATTTGGAAAGTAAAGACTTCTAGGAACGTCCTTGTTTTAAATCTTCCAGCAATTATACCATGCTAAATTGGGGCCAATACTACGTAGCCTACCTTTAAAATATCCTGTAACCTACTCTGGATAAACACTATCAAATATGGAAGAAATATTTTTGTTGAAGTATGAATATGGTCACTTTAACATGAAAAAAAAAATGCAAGTGAGATAGTGGTAAGTTTTCCCTGCTCATGGTTATTGTAGTTGAACTCAATGTATAGAACTGTACAGATGCAATCAATGTGTGAATATAAAAACATGTTACAATACTGACTTACCTAACTTTAGAATAAGCAATACAAACAAAAGTAGGGCAGTGTTCCAATACGGAATGCAGGAACATATACCCAAATAAGGCTAGGAGACGCCATGCCTCCGTTGTGGACCTTACCATGATAAGTATAGCATCTTTACATCCAAAAGAAACTTTGCCAAAAGACCTTATAATGTCCCTTGCATTTCAAACATCTCCATCTGCCACTATCTCCATCTGCCAATGGGGTTATCATGAGAGCACTGAATGAAACTGTTTTATTACTACTAGCTGCAAGTTAGAGTACCTCTTCAACACTCCATGACATCACAACATATGTTATATGTTAAATTGATCTCACACGAAACAAAATAAAGACAAGTTATTCTGTGCCAACAATAAATAACCCAAGATCAATGTCACATTAAAACTACTGGTATGACTGAACAAACTACGGTATGTAAACAGATCAGATATTGCTATCATGGAAAGCCAAATGGTGTACAACAAAGTATGCAGTGAAACCAATATTCAATCATTTAGTTTATTAATATGACACAGTTTTAACTTTGATGACATCAATTATTTAGTTTACATTACACTATGAATGAACATGCAAATCAATGCTAAATACTACAGAAAGGAGTAAGATATATAAACGCACTAAATGCAACAATCAATGTTTGACACCATGAAAGAGATAAATTCTGATGATACATTGCACCAGCTTAGTGACTTTATTTTACTGAGACACCATGTTTGTTGTTGTCCGTTATGGTACAGTTTGTTCAATTGTCTTGAAGGCTTGTGCTATCTACATTCTGGATACTTGTTACTTCCATTGTCCACTCTTGTGTCCTTGATGTATGGTGTTTAAACAAGCTGAGGAACTGCTTGGACATCAGCTATTTCAAAATTGTCCGTATCCATGTTAACAACGTTCACTATGCAAATCCGTAGCTTCCACTGGAGGACAAGAAATATGACAATCATCTTACATACAGTAGAGAAGCACACGATTATTAATGAAACAATCGAACACAAACACTTCCAGTCCCAACCCTTTTATCTGCTTGCAAAACATCCATGATGCCATAACACTATGCTGTGCTGTACTGTTCCTCTAAAGGATGTACTGTACATCTGCAATGTGAAATGAAATGGGGAAAAAAGACGTATTTATGGCTTTGTGTGAGGACAAAAGTTTTACAAAGATATACCTGTTGTTGTTGAAGATTGAATTGAAATGATTTTCCAAGGTATGATTCATTTGATTTTAATTGCAAAAGAGACATTCAGGCTCATAGCCAAGGTAACTGGGTTGGAGCCAGCACAAATGTTATGTTTGTTTATTCACTGAGATTGTAACTTGCACTCATTGTAATAACTAAAAATTATTGTTCAAATCTGGAAGAAAGTAGACCCCAAAATGATGCCCCTTACATGTTAAACTAGAAATATAGCTCACACTCAAAATTTGCCAAAAATGTCAATGTCTTTGCTGATATGAAACTATATGCACATAACAACCTGATCAGATAACAACTACAGTAAAGGCAGTGAAGAGTAACTATCTTTAAGCAGTGCAAGTATGTACAAATGATGCCACATCATCATGAAACAAAAAAAGAAAACATAAGAAAATAATAAATGTGCAATTTTTGAACACAAACTGCTTCAGACAGGTAGGTAGCACATTCTACAAGATTGGTAAATGTCTTTAGTTTTCAGAGATAAGGCAAAATACTACTGTTATCATTAACCTGTAGAGTTTGAACATTTTTGGGTCCCTCGCATTAACAGACCTCCAGTGGCTGTATTGGCACCATATTTAGCACTATATGTCTATGTCATTAATATTACATAATACAATAAATGAATAAATGTGTCTAATGTTCTAAATCCGGTTAGTCATATACAGTCCTACAGTAGTAGACTGCAGACCTAGTTGAATTGTAGACTTAGTTACAGCATGGAATGGTTACAGTATGTACATCAAAAAATTACCAGTCTCCACTGGGGTACAGCTGCTGGAGTGCATTGCTGCATCAGCCTCTGTTGGGGCATAGCCTTTTGTTGAGGAACTGGTGTTGTCTTTTCTGGTGGATCAGTTTAGATACCAACCTCTCCAGTTTCTTAATTGGGCACATACCTTTAACTGGAAAAGACAAATAGTACCGGGATGTGCAAAGTTAATAATATATCAGAATGCATAATGTACACATAGCTGGGATGTGCTCAGGAATATTTGAGTGCCGGGCAGATTGAGCGGTAATGTGATCCACACCCTGGGAGAGGGATCTCATGGGTGGGTTACCCCCTCCTCACTGCAAAAATTTTCACATGAAGTATGCTTAGGTGGTGCTATTTTTCCTATTCTGTGCCATGTATTCTCCCAGATTTTGGTTATGGTCAAATTTGTTAATTGTCATCAAACAAGTGCCGGCGGAATAGGTTAAAATACTGTTTGTGCTGGGCGGCATTCAGAACTGCTGGGTGCAGCCGCCCAGTGCCGCCCAGTGCCGCCCAGTGTGAGCACATCCCTGAAATAGTGAATTATGTAACTTCCAACATAAATTACTGAATACCACATTTTGCCCTTTACTAAATAGTCAACAATTCACATCAATTTTTGCAAACACAGAACAGTAATTACAACACTAGTTACAAAACTTTGCTATTGGCAGCATAAATTCATCACATCTGCTTTATGATCTACAGTATGTATATTGTCAACTCTGTAAAGATTCAAGAATGGTTCATTTACTAATCTAGTGCAAACCTAAACTAGTGATGTGCAATAATTTCTATATATTTTTTATGGTTCTAGGACAAAATCCCCCCGGACAAAATCCCCCCGGACAAAATCCCCCCCGGACAAAACCCCCCCGGACAAAATCCCCCTAGGACTAAATCCCCCCCGAGCCAAAACCCCCCTGGACAAAATCCCCCTGGACAAAATCCCCCAAGCAAAAATCCCCCGGACAAAATCCCCCCAGACAATATCCCCCTGACCCATAAAAAGCCTGCCTGCAACAACCAGGGATGGCATGGGTCATTGCACTGGTTAGGGTACCGGTTAGGGGACTGGTCAGGGTACCAGTGAGGGTACTGACGAGCGTAAATGTGAGGGCTCCTGTTAGGGTACCTGTGAGGGTACCGGTCAAGGTACTGGTCATGTGACTGGTCACTGTACCGGTCAGAGTTCCACTCAATGTACTGGTTAGGGTACTGGTCAGGATACCAGTCAGGATACTGGTCAGGGTACCGGTCAGGGGACTGGTCGGGAGATCAGTGAGGGTAATTGTGAGGCTGCCTCTTAGTGTGACATTCAAGGGACCGGTCAAGGTACTGGTCAAAGTACTGGTCATTGTACCAGTACTAGTACGTGTCAGAGTACGTGTCAGGGTACGTGTCAGGGTGCCTATCAGGATACCAGTTTGGATACCGGTCGGGGTACCGGTCGAGGAACCAGTTGAGGTACCGGCCGGGGTACGGGCCGGGGTACTGGTCAGGGAGCCATTGAGAGTACCAGTGGGGGTACCACTGAGAGTACCAGTGGGGGTACCGGTGGGGTAACTGTCAGGGTAATTGTCAGGCTAACTATTAGGGTACCGGTCGGGGTATGGTCGGGGTACTGGTCAGGGTACTGGTCCGGGAACCACTGAGATTACCACTGAGAGTACCAGTGGGGGTACCGGTGGGGGGAACTGGTGGAGGTACCGGTAGGGGTACCGGTGGGGGTACCAAATAACGGTACCGGATGACGGTACCGGGGACCGGGGGGACCGGGGGACCGGGAGGACCGGGATGACGCATTTTTGTAAAGAATTGATGGGATTTTTTATTACTTGGGGGGATTTTGTATTGATGGGATTTTTTATTACTTGGGGGGATTTTGTCCTGGGAGGATTTTGTCCAGGGGGATTTTGGCTCGGGGGGATTTTGTCCTAGGGGGATTTTGTCCGGGGGGATTTTGTCCGGGGGGATTTTGTCCGGGGGGATTTTGTCCGGGGGGATTTTGTCCTGTCACCATTTTTTATTTCTAAGTTAGTAGTATACACCTGAAGTATTATAACTTATCTACTTATACCTTACATACACTAAATGTCATAACATTTGATGGTACAATGGCAATGTCCCAGTTGGCTTGTTCATACACTAATACGTCACCAAATTTCATCATGTTCAGGGATGCATAATTGCTTTTAAAAATATAGCTAGACTTTGCTTATTTCCAAGACTAAAAATTACGGAATATTCTACAGGTGTGCCCTGAACAATGAAGTGTTTAAAAGATACTATAGAAACATGATATGGTATATTATGGGCGACCATTCTAGTTCTCTCACAAATCAGAAGTATCACTTTCCTTTTGTATAATTTTTAGAACTGCATGACCAGATTATGTGTAGAGCTATGAAGCCTTTGATGTTGTTATATTTTGGCAAATGTCTTTAATTTTTATATCATGATGAAATTATCAATTATTGTAAGACGGGCTCAACGACCCCCCCCCCCCCTGAATGGTGCGTCATGTCAGATGAATTGTGTGACTAAGGGGTCCTTCAAATCGCGCACATTTGGTGCGTCATTACAACTTCAACATGTGTGTAAGTGTGCGTCAATGTGCCATGCAGGGTCCATCATGGTCAAAATGTTAATTTGGTGTAGGTCAAAGACATACAATGATGTGTCAATTTCACTATGATGCAAGGGTGCATCAATGTTCAAAATTAAGTCAAAAGTAACCTATTCCAGGGGTCTGAGGGTGCGTAATACAATTGCTAGACCTGTGCATTACTGGCATCTGCAATCCTAATAGTCCTTTTATAATCAAAATAGATTAAAACATACTAAGGAGAAACAATAATTCACGCCTAGTTTGATTTAAACAGATAAGTCCATTAGAACGATCAATAATGTGTTAGTTCAACAAACACTGAGATTTGAGTAATCCACTAGACAAGGTTTCTACTGCATTGTGCAATATGTGACTTAAATAGTACACACTATCAACATGGTAACCACATAAATTATTGGAACAATAGAGAACATTATAATGGACCAAGCACACTTCATAGTAGATTAGTATTTTAGCATTACATTTTAGATTGAGTAGATTATAAGACTAATTGCAGAATACTGTACCATGTAACTAAATTTAATTGTGTATCCTTTA
The DNA here is from genome assembly GCA_020650975.1 of Apostichopus californicus. Lineage (NCBI taxonomy): Eukaryota > Metazoa > Echinodermata > Holothuroidea > Aspidochirotida > Stichopodidae > Apostichopus > Apostichopus californicus. The sequence continues at coordinate 916 of JAIPMN010103872.1, read as the reverse complement.
AATTAAATGTGATAAATTTTGTCGAACATAAAATGGTGGCATTCACAATTATTGGTGACATTGATTTGTCTATGTTGTCCTTAAGTTTCTGATTAAACAACGATGATAGTAAACTATCATGTTATGAATGCATCAATATGTGAACAGTATCCTTCACTAATTCAACAAAGGAGCTTGTAGAGCTAGTATAGCTTCTCTCTGAGAAGGCTGTTGAGTTTTGACTTCTATTTGGAAAACTTACTTATATCACTTTACACTACAGTAACCAGGCAATGTGGTAGCCGCTACCGTTTTTACAAGTTACTACTAAGTTTGGGGTATTAGGCAATACTCTATTTTGGGATAGAAAGAGTTTAAATTTATGCGTACATTTTTTCTTTGCAAGTGAAGAATCATCAACAGCTAAAGTGGCTATGCGGATTGACAAGCAAGTGAAACCATGTAAAAACTCTAGCCTATGCATATTAGACATTAAAAAGTGAAAAGAACCCAATGCCTTAGTAACTTAATTCATCTTGGATTTGCTCAGCAGATTCGAGGTAATTTCACTATTTAAGAACCCATGCTCAGAAAAATAGACAAAAATGAAATGGCTACACAAATTAGTAGTCTATAACTGAGAATGACCATGCAGGCAGATATGCAGTAAATTTTCTAGTTGTCAGACTAATTTATTTGTTGCAAGGAACTCAATAATTGTGCTGGTAAACTAGGAAATGAAAACAGTTACTATACAGGCGCGTATCCAGGATTTTCTTACCCGGGGGGCGCGAATTACTATCTAAGCGGAGCGCCACCATCGGTTGACGCGGAGCGTACAAGAAAATTTCTGGTTTTGATACCCCCAGATCACCGGAAATGGCACTTCTCGGGCTTGAAAATGACCAAGCAGTTGTACACTTTTGCCTGAGAACCA
>JAIPMN010103702.1:0-10296 GCA_020650975.1 Apostichopus californicus | reverse complement strand
TTTTTTTAATATCCCAATTGATTGGTCCCACATAACTAACTTAAAGCTAGGAAACCTATTTGTCATATTTTATCTAACGTGTTCAGCGTCCAATTAGACGGATCAGAATAATCACTCTGAAATTCGTAAACCTTGGAGTGGGAGGGAGAATGGGTGGAGATTGATGTGTCTTCAGATCAATGTGATATCAATTGTATATCTTTGACAGAGAATAACCAATTGTGAAGCTGGTTGTATAAACTAACAATGTAACTTCTCAGTCAAATGATTTAACCTCCTATGCTTACTATTGTCTTTCGAAAATTCAAATGAAACTTATACGTATTTTTTTATTAACTACGAAACCATTTAAAATGATTTTTTTTTTTTACTCTTTTGCGTTTTTTCATAAAGTAATCATATTGAAAATTCATCAAATGTGTTGGAGACGCTATATGATCTCTATCATAGGTCAGCAATAGCATGTTACACAATAATTGATCTGTAATATCGAAGTTGTCTTACTGGAGAATTAAAATCGAGGACGTTTTGGTGTATATCGAACGTCAAGATATGTCTAGTTAACATGACGTCATTTTCTTAGGTTTCTTTTTCTTATTTAGCTAACATATTTCCTGTCGCAGTTTGTTTTTACAAGTAATGACAGTTTACGCATCATTTACATTCACTTACAGCTACCAGTTTTATTTTGTTATTTCTTTTGGTGGGGTGGGGTGCTTTTTGCTTTTTTTTTTCCTTTTGCTATTTGCCTTTGTTCAATGTTCAATCTATAATCTATGGAATTTAAAGCCAACTGTAAACATAATTTTTGGTATGCTTAACGATGACGTGTATATTACGTAATATGATAATTACATAACATTAATAGTTTGTGCTTAATCAGTTAAGTTAAAGATAATGATCGGCTATCTATTCTACTCTACTTTATCTTAGCTAGACATTTATATTCATGTATACTTTAGTTATGTATATTCCCTTAAGTTACATTACAGCCGATAAAAGACAATCCAGTGACGTGCCTGTTACGTCATTCAATAATAATTCGAACAAGATAATGACAATCTGAACAGTTTGTGTACTGAAGCTTGAAATCAATGATCGTACTTCTATATATGGAAGGTCTTGTAGTTTACTCATGGCTGAGACCGATAGCAGTTCAACAATTCACTCGAAACATTTGATCATAGGTTTTATAATTCCAAATTATTTCAGAATATTTTAAACAATGTAAGAATTTCATGACAAAATTTCGTTATTTTGTTGTAACCACCTCTTTGCAGTTTCTTATGTTTGGCTTAAAATGCCCAAGCTTTAAAACTCTTGCAAGCAAACAAACAGGTTATTTCATGTTATTCCCTCGTTGTGCACATATTATTATAACCATTTCTGGGGTAATCTTCCACTAGCAAATTGCTAAGAAAGGAAAATTTAAATTTAACACTAAATCGCCTTACATGAATAGCTGTTTACTTTGTATATATTATATCCGATATAACACATTGTTGATAAATGTTTCCGTAATTTGCGATCTTTCTATTGTTCTTTCTTTATTCCCTTTTGGTTATTTTTTGCTTTCTTTTACCGTTTTTACCATTGATTGTGATTAAACAAAGGTAATGAGAGATCTGTTTGTATAATGAACATAGGTAATGTGAAAGAATATAGTTGGTTAGCCATACAGTTCGTATTCGATGAGCTGTTACACGTGATTAACTTGTAAAAGTCAATATTTGCTAATCGTTCCGTCATCCTACTAGAGAGTATTAACACGGACCTTACACTATGTTTAGTTGTTTTCGTTTCAAAACACCTTACATTGTACCTGCCATACATTACAACATGTCCTCGTTTTGTTAAAAAAAAAAACCCCATATTAAGTTTGATGCAGTCTGGTATCCATTCTGTAACTTAATTGTACCAAATTCATATGTAACTTGTGACTACAAAAAACATCAGAAATAAGTTTGATTTGACAATTTTTACTCTAATTTTTTATTGTATGAATTGTATGGTGGTTTGAAAGGCCAAGATGTAGACCTACTGTGTCAGTACAGCACGACATCAGAATAAATATTGATTATTGTTTTCGAATTGTTTTTGAGTTTCAGACATTCAGGACGTTGTCGAGTTGTTGCTTTGCAATAAACTTAACAACAAATCAAACATATGACTTTGTCGAGTTGATAAGTCACGCTAACCTGTAAAATCTTGAATAAAGAAATGTCAAAACTACGTTAATTTAGTCTTACACTCACATGCCACCTTGATAATAAATATCAAAGTGTTTGAATGTCGTGTTATGTACTAAAGCAGTAAGTCTATAGCTTGTTTGTCTCTTCAGAACCGCCGTGAAATCGAGATATCGACTAAAACAAAAAAAAATAAAAAAATAAATCAAAGATTGTGTGATCCGTTTCTTTTCTTCGTCTGCTTACTGTATTCTACTGCAGTGTTAATGTTAGCACATGTAATAAATTGAAGATGTTATCTAAATATTTGTAATGGCAACCAAAATGTTTTTTCCCAAGCTTGGAGTTATCCTTGAAGGTTCTTTTAAGTCTATACACAAACGTCAATGTATTTGTAGCCAAGTGTCTGCAACCTGGTTACGTGGAGCTGGCTCCTGCGATTATTTCCTATGTTTTATCCTCGGTATTTGTTTCATGAAACTATAGATCCCTGATTTTAGGATGCATAACATTTGTATTGTGTGGCCCAATATACATACTTACAGCAGCACTCCGGACTGTTTGGCGTTCCATGTAAATGCAAGCACATATGAATATGTGATGTAACAATTGAGATGGTTGTGGTCATCTTCAACGTCATATTCCCTCAAATTGTAACCAGATGAGTTTGTTTATTTGTTATCTTGATTTGGAGGTTAAATACGACCAGTGCGAAAGGATAATATGTTACAGTTTTCGGCATTTCAATGTACAATCAACCTAGCTTATTTCGTAAACATAACCCGGTAAAATTGTTTCGAATAGCATCCTTTCAAGAAATGGACCGCGTTTGATAAAAGATTGTTCCCTTCCTGCATTCAAATGACCTATGATAGAGTTTTGGTTTGTAAAACCTGGTTTCATACAGACCAACTGGTTTATCAGTTTATGCCGTTTTGCTTGATGTAACAAAGTTCATATATTGTTTAATAAAATGACCAAGTAATAGAGGTGAATCTAGCGACATGTAGTTTAGTTAGCTATCTTTGAAGACAAGGTAAAGATTTTGAAAAAAAAGTTCGTCCTAACCCAGGGCCGTGCTAAACGATGTCCAACAACGTTTAAATTGATGATTAGCATAGTTAAGATCAGGGCCAACTTTGAGAGACATTAAACTTCTGTTTAATAGCAATTTGCTCGACGGATCTTCCCTCCTCTGGTCACCCGTACATTTTGCTTTCAACATATCATGGATTTTATGCAGTAAAGGTTCTTCAGAAGTGGTCATGTGTATAAATGAAATGATTACCAATTCCACCTGACCTCAGTTGACCTTAGACAGAAATATTGTGAAGCCGCTTGACAAGCCGCTGGTCAAGTTATGTAAGTTAAAATATAACTTGATGTCATTCAAACCAAGATAAACTCTGATAAGCAGTGTTTTACTGCTTCAAAGACTTGTTTTATTTATAATTCAAACGCAAAACATTTAGTGTATGGTTCTGTATCGTTTCATCTTTATCACTGAGTAAATAGCTTATTTCATTCTTTGTGGTGTGATGTTGTGGTCTGCAGTAAAAGAGATATATCGTCTCGTTAACAGCATCCTAAGCAAAAGCTAGTATGGCAGATTGGTACAAAGTTCAATGATGGGTTTATGACTCTTCCTCCATAAACATTTTAGGTGTTTAAATATTGATAATAAACTGAAATAATGATTAGGTGTAATGATAATAAAGTGTAATAATAGTAAAGTATTTAACTACTGATAATAATCATTAAGTTAAGATACAAATAAAACAGAACACACATCAAAGTTCAAAAAACGAAGCTTTGCTCCATTTGTGCGATGGGAAGTATAGTTGGTTTTGTTCGAAAACATTTGACTGTAAATCTGACTGATCCTAATATACGTTATTGGTCAATGAGGTAACTTACACTGATTGTCAACAAATAGATGAAGAACACGTACTGAAGTTAGAACGTGTTAAAATGAAACTTTTACACTAACTTGGTAAGGTTTTTACGTAATTTGTGATTTTAAACTTATTGATTGATTGGGGAAGGGGGTGGGAATCTGGACACACTAGCATATATGACGCCATGATCAATTGTTGGTGCGTAAGATATGCATCACCAAATATATCATGGCAAGACTGGACTAGACGAGGAGGGGGAGTTTGGCGTGGATAAGTTACATTATTTAGGTTGTACTGAGGTCACATGTGGTTCAATATCTTACCATGAACATTGCCTTGCCAAAGTCAAATATAAATGAAGCAATTTTAACTTCTACTTATCCGGAATTCTTTGTTTTCCAAGATGAATATATTACGGAAAACGACAGTCGTTCCATTTCAAGAGTGAAGCAGGAACGGGATGTGTGTGGAAGGCTAATGTGACCGGAACGATGGTGAAACCTGATCATGTTTGGTTAGCGTACGGATGAAAATAATTTAAAATTTAACGACACTTTAAATGGCATTTTTGTAACTGCAATCTTCCCGACCAAGCCATGTAATGTTAACTCCTATGTTACTACTATGAACATATCTAGCCATGTGACTGTGGCCGCACACCTGCTGATAAGACATACACTGATTGAACCAATAATACACGATAAAATACATTTGTGTTATCTAACACATTCAGTGTTATCTTTCTCCTCTTCATTTACAAGCCTTCGCTCTGCATACATCGCATCGTTTAATGATATCTTAATTTACTTAAACTTACTCTTAAGCAAACGTTACGTTACACATCTGTGAAGAAAAGAAAATGTTTCATTCTTTGTAAACCTTAAAGCAGCCGTATTTCAAATTATCAAGAATGTTACACCAAAATGTCCATATAATTCAAAATTAGATTGCACTTAATCAAATTATGGCACCTTGTTTGAGGTCGGTTAATTAGAGAATAAAGTACATATAGCTTGCAACCTGTCGTCACCCAGATTCTGGTTTTCATACTTTGAAGAACTAAAGATGAACTGGAAACATCCACACTTTAATTTACTGTTTGTTTGAATTAAGCCTTACAATTTTAAGAACAATTTTGTTACGGTGTTCCTGAAGCAAATAACAGATTTATCAAAACCAACCTAAATATTTGTTTTAAATATACAAAGAATAATCTACCTAGCCTGAAACGAAATAGTCCAACGTTACAGACTAGCATTCAATCTAAAACATACAATTAAACACTGTTGCATTCAAAGTGAAACCATTTCTCTGCACTGGCCTTAACAATATCAGCATTGATCGCCGCACTGTAAATAAAGCGTACGAGCGTCCTCTAACATAAACAAGTTTGCATCACACGGAGAACACAACTATATTCTGATTATAACAAAGGTATCGTAAAATGAAAAATGTGGAGTACGGTCAGGATAGTCAGAGTGAGGTTGTAGGATTATTTAGATCATCCACGTTTATTTGAGAGCGGAAGGGCCGCACTGACGTTTGTTAATTGTTGATGTTCACAATAATGAATATTCAAAGAACATAATGATATAGATATAAACATCAAGAGAAACAAAGGTGGAACCAGAGTAATACACAGCTTACCACCGTTAAAGCTTTTTCCATTCATCGGAAGGGGGGGGGGGGGGGCGTGCTCGTTTTTATAACCGATTTTGTTTGGTATATAGTTTGTGAATACAACTATTCATTTACAGGGTTAACTGTCTAGTACATTAGTTTGAATGATATAGTTATGCTAGGAGTAAAAGAACAAACTTGTGTGTATGTACAGAATTTAAAAACAGGACGACGATCAAGATTTTCTAGGTCGATCGGTCCTTAATGCATCATTTTGCTGCATTATCTGTCAAAAAAATCTTCATTGGCAATGCTAAACTTCGATTATTTAACCAAATTATCGGTCGGATTTGTAATCCAAATCCAAATTATTGCCTGTAAGCTTTCATTTTCAGTTGTAAAACCTGGAGTACCGGTTCAAAACAAGACCGGCATTGAGCAATAATCCAATTTTTCCGACAGGGTGAAAATGGAATATATCATTAGTGTGTATTTTGCTTTACCATACACGTGATTCAGGAATAATTTCGACATGCGAGGAAACATCCGGTAAGATTAACATAACAATACGAGTAAAATCCCATTCTGAATAAAAAGAAAACTGCAGGTGGCTTTAGCTTTGTTAACATTCCAGGGACAGATGTTCTGTTAGTTATACAGTATAGTATTAATGATAGCTTGAATAGGCTCGTTGCTCGTGCATAAACTCAATACAATAGCAATTGAACGTACGGGGACTGCTGGTGATAGTGTAACCATTTAGTGAAATAATATTTACTTCAAAGCATCAATTAAAAGACACTGCAATCTTCTCATCGTGCTCTTTATCCATGGAAATGTTTGTGCAAATTATTCTCGTTGGATAAATATCCCAGGATTTTACCTTGTGATTATTTCGCAATGATTTCGTAATCCAAATTGATGTACCATGGATTCAGGATCAATAGTTTTTAGAGACCTATACATTTTTTCGAGGGCTGAGAAAATGATTCTTTATGAAGGAGGATTTAATTTTTCGAGAGGATAACTTTGGTTTTATACCGGGATACACTTTAAACTATAACATAACACCAGTTCTTATCAGGTGGTGAAGTTCGTACGTAATTTGACCTTCCTGACTTCCCGAAAGTTTTTGGCGATTACAAGATATTGGATGTCAAAGTATTGTCCCCTTGACCCCTCGTCATCTCATGTGAGTACACACTCCAATGAAAATCTTTGTTAATATTGTTAATATGGAATAAACGGTATTAGTTTACACACTAGCAACAGTTCACTTCTCCAAGACCTAGGTTATTGTCACATCAACAACCAGAAACACAATCCCGAATTAATTAACTTTAACTAGCCCATGATTTTCTTAATAAAAGAAGTAAATTTTAACGACCTTTACTATCATCGATTTGGATAAATATATAAATTTAAATATCGGCTTAACAAGTAATTGTATTATTAATGTTATGGTTAAAAATGATGTTTTGAACATCCTCCGATAGTCAATTACCACACAAGCCCAAAAGGAAAAATTAGAACAAGGTGAATTAGGTAAGACAATAGTCTTTGACTTTTTTGATAGAGGCGGAATTATTTAATGCAGTCATTGTCTATCATTTGTGTTGAATACACAGAAACCAGAACAAATACACATTCACATGTGACTCATTCCTTTTCTTAATTAAAGTAAATTATTCATCATTTCCAGAAGAAAATCGTTTCTTGGAAACTAAATCAGAGCCAAACCTAACTTGATATTACAAACGATTTAAACTTTGTATCAAACGAACTATGTCACGCTAATGCATCACTTAATCGCCGTTCATTGTTTTGCGTAATTCAATGGCGTTGTTGTACCTTCCGATACAATCTCAGTGTAATTAACTTCTTTACTACTAACAATACTAATAACAAAATGTCTCCATGAAAGTATAATGTTCAGGCAAGCACAATTTTTTTGTGACGTTAATTTTCATTTGAAATGTTTAAAGCACCACGTGATGTAGTCTTTACTGCTTTTCCTTTTTATCTTCGAAATTTCTTGACCAACCTTCTAAGTTGCATTTAATGATCAGAATAGATTATAGCACCATTTAAATATAAATTGCTGTCATGATGAAAATGGAAATTACCTAGTTTATATTCTTAAGTACCATCATCAAATAATTTATGAAATATTTTAATCCATTTACTGGGATTAAACAACAAACATTTCGCATGCGCAAATTTAAAGCATTTGATATTATAGTGTAATATGATCGAACCATCGATATTAGGAACTTGTTGAAATATCAAGCTAAGCTGCAAATCAAAATCAGAGAGATCCTTATCACCAGAGTTCCATCATCGTTATTTATAAACATAACATACAGATCAGTGCAATTTTCATCATTAAATATTATATTATTATTGTTAGATGTTAAGCATCAAGCAAAGGTATGTCGGCCGTATTTTCACAGCGTTGTAAATCTAAGAAAAGTTCGTTCGAAGTCTTCTCGCTGGTACCTTTGGTTCTATTTCTTTTACGTAACTCAATATAATGACGGCAATTGCGAGCTCATCACCATGACTAAAAAAGGTGCAGCGCTTAAGGGTTGAGAACGTGACTGCTGGTGGAAGAGGATTGTATATAGCTATCAATGGTATCAGTTTGACATTCATATTATCCGCCTACTTTATAGTATTCGCTTCCGAATTCTTCTTTCCTAGATGAAGTTCGTACGTATTTTGTTTATCTTTGGAAATGTCTTGATAAATTCGAAACGATATAGAAGGGTCGTCAAACCACTGTCTCGTTGACATCCTCCTTATGTAAGTACACTCGTTTACTTAATTACTTTAAAAACAGTTAGTCATTAAACTACAGGATACATACTGGAAGAAAATTGTTACTTTTGTAACTTTTATTCTCACCCCAAATAGCGTAGGATTAATTGTGGGCTGGTACATGGTTTTGTCCAATAGACCTATGTTAGTTGTAAATACGGTTTAAAGATACTTTTAGAAATAACGATAAAGCTAGTTCCTCAGGTGTTTTTTACAGCTAACACTGTACAAAAACGAAGAACCCATATATTAAATCTGTGGATTTTGAAATGATGCTGTGTTAAACCCTTTTTCTTTACAAAGTGAAAGGCTTTTAAATGACAAAATTTAAGCTTAATTAACAGATTTGTTTCATGAACCGAGGAGGTGATTGACGCATTAACGGATATGTGACCATAATATGTTTATTTACAAAAACTAATGTAACGTAAGCGTACAGTAAGACACTTCGTCCCTTGTTTCGCGTACTGGCGAATGTGGAAAATGTTCGTTTTGAGAAATGCCTTGTTAAGGATTTCGCAGTTTTTTATGCACGTGTTTGCACTGAAGGAGACGACTTGTTTTAGTGATTTACTTGCAATGCTATCTATATAGATAAGGGTATGTGCTCCAAAAGAAATTGGAGCAAATTAATCATCCCTGTTGTTTCAATAACCTTTCAAATTCATTCGTCAGTACGCAAAACTAATGCGAACATTAAGGAAACAAAATTTGCCTATTCGTCCCACATTCGTCACTACGTATTACATAATTGTTAAGAAATTACCGCGTTAAGTATATTCGTCAACTTGCTGTATTTAGTACTAATACACTATATGCCTAATCGAAATAGTGTGAATGTGCCATCGGTGTATTAGACGCTTTTTCGGAGGGAGGGGGGAGGGTGGGTGGGGGAGGGAGATGGATACCTTAAACGGAATTCTTTTGGGCCAAGAGGGTAGAAATATCGGCCCAGTGTTTGTCGAAATATGACGAAAGTCGGTGATCAGCTGATTAAGAACATGTGTTGGCGTAGTCGTTCAATGACGTATCCAGGATATTTCCAGTGATGGCCGTCCTGTTGAAGGGGTCGAAGAGGACCTTTTCCCCGTTCAGAAATGTTGCTCTCAGAAAGGGGGCTTTGATGCAAAATTTTCCTATCATCGATTTATGATTAGGATAAGTAAACATTTGAAAACATTTTTTAAAAGTGCCAATAGGGAACTCCTAATTGGGGGGGGGGGGTGTTTCTGCCGTGACGGAAGTGGTATGACTTGACTCTTACACTCACAACGGATAAAGTAGAGGACAAACTTCTTCGGACATATAGGGACTAGGCAGGGATCTCGTTGGATGGGATGTCGGCAATTGAGGGGTGTTTCATCATCGATTTGGAAAGTAACAATACCAATTCTTCCAAGTAGACTGTGAAGACAATCCCGGCTACTGATATATTGAAAGTAGGAAAAATCAAACTTTGCCGCACTAGTTTATTTAGTGTCGAAATTCAACTCAAGTTGTAAACATATAAAATTCATCAGCAAGAACCATAATGGATATTAAGCAATTGTATGTGAAGTCTTGCAACAAAAAGAGAGAAAAAAACAGTAATACCCTTTCTTTTTAACATGTGGTATAGATTTTATAATGATTTACGGTGAAAATAGCATATAGCCAAATGTAAAATATTGCTGAACACTTAAATTGGTATTTAAAGTACCTAGTAAAAATTCAAATTCACTACAATTGGTAATATAAAATCTTGTAAAAATGTGTAAGAAAAATCGTTT
>JAIPMN010103646.1:0-15442 GCA_020650975.1 Apostichopus californicus | reverse complement strand
TTAAAGAAAAACTTGGAAAATGTAAGAGAAATGCTTACCTTTATTGTTAATGAAGTAATGAGTGATAGCCTTCCAATGAAATATGAAATCCTCCAGTAATGACTGACTAGGAGCAAGCTGTGAATATGAGAACAAAGAAACTATGTCCTGATGTTGGCTTGTAATGTACCTGTAAATAAGCACTATTAGGTGTATAGGTTAATACGCATTTTATAAAGCCTGTCAACCAATGTGATGTTAATTTACCAAGCATTGATGATAATGACATACTAATTATAGTGGGAATGTAGGGGAGGGGGGGGGGCAAACAAACAAACCCGTGACACACTGTGCCAGTGTTGTACAATTCAAGTTGAACATCTTTAAAGGCATTGAAGACTCGCCCCAAACCGCGTGCCGTGCTCTGAAAAAGTTAATTTTCCGTTGAAGAAGTGAAGTTTTCTTCTTGTCGCTACAAAATGCACACAGTAATGAAACGTGATACCTTGTTATCTTTTATCTAGACCTGAGATGTCCATCACCGCTATGTACACTGGGTTGTGGGTATTGACCGTAGCTGTATGTATTGACTGTACACTAGTGTTTAATTACCGACGGTAGCAAGCTGTGTGTGTATTTTCTGGGATCGATGGTGGTGTCTAACACTTCTGTTACACCTCATTCGAAACTAGGTCAGATTACCGGCATGAGATGTTTCTTTGAGCGCGAGTCTTCACACCCTTTAAGTTAATCATATACTTGTTTTTTAGTACAATGTTGTTAAGATATTGAAGTAAACCTTAAATATATTTTAAACATCTATGCTCAGACACATATACAGTAAGATAGGGTTACCAGACTTCCCCAGACATATCCTCTTTTTTCTATCATATGTGAGCCTCTGAACAGATTTAAAACAACTTTAATCAAATAAACAACAGATATAGGCCTAGGCCCAACTGATTTAGTTCAAACTACTTATTATGTATGTAACCTATATAAACCTACTCCCTAGACCAACCGTTTATTAGCCTTTGCACTAATGAAAAAGTCAGTACTAAGCTAGGAAGGGGGGGGGGGTGAGTTAGGCCTACCCTATATACAGTAGGGCAGACATAGGCACCCGATCAGATATTTAAATCATTTACTCGGCCTACTAAGTACTAGCCTATGTTTAATGAAACAAAGTGGCTATTCTTACGACGAGTCTTAAGAATAATTTCCGATTACGCATGCGCAGTTGCTATTTTTACAACCAGGAGTACTATTTTTACGACCATGAGTAACAATAATTTCCGGTTAGGGTTTGGGTTAGGATTTAGGGTTACCCCTACTACACGCGCAGTTGCTTTATTTAATTTACTGCGCATGAATTCGCCGATGTCGTAAGAATAGTTTATAGATAATTGTTACAACTAGTCGTAAGAATAGCCACGGCCTTAATGAAACAACAAGTTGCTGATGATATCAGGTAACAAAGAAATAAGGATAAGCCTATACAACGTAAGAGTTCGTCCTTCCTTTCTAAAGCAAACTTTGTTATTGTTACTACTATTATTATACATTACTATTACTATTATACATTACTGTTACTATTATTATTATACATTGTGCGTAACGAATGCTAAGTTTAGACCAGCCTAACATAATTTAGGCCTATCCATCATTAGGCAAACTAACGAGTATTGTTTGCATTTCAGACTTCATACCGCTTCGACCGCCTGATGAAGGGCGGCCGCGAATCTGTTAAACATCTTCCTCAAGCGAAAGCTGCATTCATTTGTGTAATTCTGATATACAGTTTGAGTAAACACGGCTTTTGGCCAAGGCAGAGCCTCATGCAACTACGAAGCGCAAGTCAAAACGTAATAGTTCTAACCTGAGGCCTATGTTATCACACATCATATCCTGTGTATTATCATGCATGTCGTATCATTGTAGCAATGGTTGAAACGTTGGCAGAGCAATATTTTGGTTACAGCTGGTCGTGACCTTTGACCTGTCTGTAGCGGAATAGCGTGTTGACATTTGAGTGCTTACATCTGTTTAGGCCTTGGCACCTGACATTCGACTATCATGTAAGGAGAGTACATGCCGCTTGGAAACTATCCCTTTTCACGTTAGTATAAATTTGTATATGAAACGAATTTCCAGCTTAAGCTCTGCAGTTTCTCAAATAGGGTCTGTCACAATTGTTACATTGATACAGATAGTGATATTGACTCAGATATTCGAAACTTTTTAGCTCAGTCTAACATCAGGTTATACTATAGTGATAGGAACGCACGTGCTTATATAATCTTAGCCCAACACCTACCCATTAGCTTAGTTCTAGTCCTACTGTGGTGTAAGTTAGGGACAAACTAAAACGAATGACCGAATGACAATTGACTTGTACAGGGTTAATTATCATTCGCGAATGACACCGAATGACAACGAAGGACAACGAAGGACGGTGGTGAGAAGAGATAGAATGATTAAAGGCATTGAAGACTCGCCCCAAACCGCGTGCGCCCGTCTGAAAAAATTAACTTTCTATTGCTTGCAAGTGACGTTTTGTTCGTCTCGCTACAAAATGCATACAGTAATGAAACGTGATACCTTAATTTTTATCTTTAGCTGGACCTGAGATGTCCATCGCTGTATCGTTTGTATACTTTGCTGTGGGTATTGACCGCAGCTGTATGTACGGACTGTACACTAGTGTCTAATTACCGACGGTAGCAAGCTGTGTGTGTATTTTCTGGGATCGATGGTGCTGTTTTAAACTTCTGTTACACCTCATTCGAAACTAGGTCAAATTACGGGCATTAGACGTTTCTTTTTGCGCGAGTCTTCACACCCTTTAATGGAGTGGAGTAAATGCGGTAATGTTTTCTGCGCAAAAATGATTTGAGGAAAATCGCATTTTACGTGGTTGCAGGGTTTTGGTGTAATTTAGGGATAGGAACCACAGAGAAGGTTTTTGTATGAGAATGCGCTTGAGTGCTGTGCTTTTGACAATTACCTCTGTAGATTTATATAGAAAGATAACTGAAGCCGTTTCAAGATTATAGTATTGTTAGTTTCTAACAATTAATATCGCAAATATGACGTTAAATTTACTTTTTAAAATCAGACTTACAATTTCGCTTACTATAAGGTGCGTTTGTATCTTGTCCGTACTTTACTAGCCTCTGTAAGCCACGCACTTCGCGTCCACTCGGTTTGCGTGGCTTTAATATACCCACGAAGTCTGATTTGTGATATCCGGTTGCAGCAAATGTCTGTGCTGTCATTCACTGTCATTCGTTTTAGTCAACGCAATTTTTTAGTGTGTACAACATATTGTCATTCGTTATGTGTAACACAATTGTCATTCGTTTTAGTAACACCCGTAAGTTGGGCTAAATGTGTGTTGGATAATGAAATACAAACTGTATGGACACAACTGGGTACCGTTATTTTTCGCATGTGGTACTATCTGCTGACTTAAAACGGTGCTTTTCACACACCAAATTTGTCAACGGAAAACAAAGTTTCCCAGCGGAAAATACCAGTTTTGGAAGCACAGAATGGCTAACCGAACTGATTAGGTACATTGGAATGATTTAGGAGGATCGAGAAGGATAGAATTTGGCTCCGAGACTAGATTCTTGGGATATACTGTAGGTTAGGTTGGGAAGATTAGACAAGTGGCGATGATAATTAATATTAGTGAAACAGCTCCACCCTATTTGGCTGTTGTTATCAATATTTCGTGAAAAAGGTGAAATTGAGCTGCTGTATGGAATAATTTGGTCTTGCTAAGTTTCATCCTTATTACGCAAACAGTATTTTAATACTTATTCCATGATAACGCGCCTCCATTTGCCTTTTACAGCGACCGCCTTGTAGTTCTTCACGTAATCCCTAATTACACATACCCATGCCTCCAGTAAATTATAACTGCAGCTTAACTTCCCTGACATAAACTCAGTCTCACTATCCTTCTTGACTTTCTTTGATACTTTCCCATGTTATTTCCATCATCCTGGATTTGGTTTCCTAAACTTGAAGAAAGACCTAGTGTACATGTATGTGGAAAAAAAAGTTGTTATCCGCACAAGAAATTTTCAGCGGAAAGTAATCAGCGGAAGTGTACCGTGTGCGGAGAATAAGTGAAACCCACACAACTAGCTAGACGTAGTTTGTAAGGTGACCTTCCTGTAAATATTGGTTAGCTCTGGCCTCCCATCCTGCTTTGTAATTTCTGTTAAAGTCCTAGCTGTTTGCTTTTCTTTCACTTGCTCTCTCTCATCCTGTTTAGTAAGTAGGATACTCATAGATGATTCATTGTTAAGGGTGTAATATATATATTTCCTGACCAGTGAAGATTCTATTCAGTTTAAATTGAAACTGAACTACATACTTGTTTCCCTATCTCCTTGTATCCTTTGGGTGACTGTAAATACTATTGGTTGCATGCAGCATGTGTAATGTGTTGGTTTATTGTTGACTTGGCTACTTGTTATACATCCTACATCATCCTAAAGACTTTCAGTTTCAGTGTTAATTTCTTCATCCCATATCTGATCTTACATGGATACATCAAAACTTGAACCACAATTAGCTATGATTGTGTTTTATGCCATACAAAATGGTGTCATTAGGCTATGGCACTCTTGCTTGTTTATATGACCAGAAGTTAAGAAAGCGTTGCAAAGTGGCTTATTTAAAACTAGCATCCAGAAAACTTGGCATTGCAATAGTGCTTATTGAACACATCACAGCGAGACATAGCGAGGGTAAGTCATTGCTACGTCAATATCTTTCGGATGACAGGAAGAGAGGTGAATTTCATTTGAAATTCCTCTTAAACAATACATTTTTTACTAACATGAATGAAATATCGAATGAAAGTTAGAAACTTGTCTGTAGGGCCTACATGAGCCAGGCAGTTTTTAAAGCATTTTTATGCTTCTGCAATCTGTGATGTAATACTGTACACAGAGAAACTTTTCTCATTGAGATGTTGATGATTATTTGATGTAAGATGATAATTTGTCAAAGACACTGATCATGATTTCATGATTAAGTTGTGATTACTAAACACTATGCTACACAAAGCACAGTTTGAAGACGTGAATGTTTTTGCTGATTTCACTTGTTGGACTTTGTGGAATGCATCTAGACGTAAATATTGTCCTTCAAGGTTTGATGCAACTATTATCTAGCTCACTGACTGACTGGCAAAATATTAGGTAAGAACTCTATCCAGGTTATTTAATTGACATGATTTGACAAAAAAGCAGCAACCTTTACTTTCACCAGGAACCATATATTCCAAAAACAAAGAAACATTCATTCTATATGTTATAGCATTCTTGTGCAAAAACACAGAACAATGAAAATTATAGTGATCAACATTTTTGTTTGTGTTTTTACTGCAGTAGATACATGTGTCGGTGAGGTAAGCCTGGGAGCAACAGAAGGCCCAAATTGATATTCAGAATGTTTTCAAAGAAGTTTAAGAAGAAAGTGAAGTGCAAGACATCACCTTTAAAGGGTACTGGGTAAGTTTACTTCTGTTCTGTCAGAGAGGAAAGAAGATTTGTTCAGTTTAGGTATTAATCATTGTTTTTAAAATTAAGTTTTGTACATATTAATATTATTAATATTACTTGTAAATCCACATGCAGGATATTTATCATCCATCAAAATCATACCAGAAATACTTCATTTACCCACGAAAGCTAGGGTATGTTTCCTGTTGAAATTTCGACGTGATTTCCACAGTTGAAATAAGTGTGGACCAGATTCAAAGACTGGCCTTTTTACAAATTTAGTAATCATGAAACAGGCTGTAGGCAATACTGCAGTAGTGTGCTACCCCATTCACGTGCAGTTCTCGACCAAAACATTGCTATTTCACCATGAAAGATAATGACAGTGTTTACTTTGGCATCGGTGTAAATGATTTTACAACCAACCCATGCAAGACCACATATCTAAATTTATACTGGTGTAAGAGACCCAGTGAAAATATTTCAGAGAGAGAACATACCTTCTTTATCATCTGATTTAAGATACAATAAAGTAAAAGAGAAAAGTACTCTTCTTTGAAGAAACTTTTTAGTAATAAAGTATTTAAAATTAAAGATTATCTACTGTACGGTATGTATAACTATTGGGATTTTAGATTGAGGTGTTTCAATGTAATAACAGAAAAATACATACACAGAAAACAAACTGAAATCAAAATAAAATAAAACTGTTAGCAAACTGCTTATCCACTTGAGAGCCTGTGTAGGAGAATGTGTAAAAGTAAGTTGGCCTGACGTTTCGATCCTTGCAGGATCTTCTTCAAAGGCTAAATGACAAGTAACAGTAACGGAAGGGACAAAAACATGCACAAAATACAGACAGGTTAATGAGCATGGTGAACACAAAGAGATGGATGAAAGGGGATTAGTAGACAAGGGATGGAGAGAAGAAAGAAAGAAACCAACAGGGGAAGAGGAGAGGTAGGAGATAAACAGTGGAGGGACAAAGAGAGGATTAAGGGAAGGGGGTAGGGAATAAACTGTAGAAGGACAAAGACAGAAAGGCGTGGAGAAAAAAGGTGGAAGAGAGCTATGAGAAGAGGAGTGAAAAGGGGGGGGGGGAACAAGGGGAGAAGGAGGGGGGGAACAAACTGCACAGATATTACAATAAGGAGTATTAAACCATAAAGTAATTATAAATCAATAAACAGTATTAGGTCTAATAATCAACTTGGTTACCTTTAAAAAATGTGATGTATTTACTGTTCATAAAGTGTGCGTGTACACTGAACAAACCTGCCCGTTGACTTTTATTTTTCTTTGTCAAGAGGGATTCCCATGAAGGCATGTAATAGCTCTAGCATATTGAAGTCATTGCAATAGCATTACTGTTCTGAAAGCTCTCTGTCATAACTACTGATATCACTCTATGTATAGAGAAACCTCAATATCCTAAACTCTTGTTTAAAACTGGAAAATTTTGTTTATAGCTGATCAGCAGTAAAAATGGGAGAATATACCTTGATCCACTTGAGCAGAAGTCTACTCACTTTGATGGTCTGTGCTGATTTTCTTCTGAAAGCTTCTATTCTCCAAGTTTTGATCTGTTTCTACAGGTCGATGTGTCTTTGGAATGTGATATATTTGGAACGTTTGCGCATTTGCAAACGTACCGTGTATTCCAGGTTTCATAAACATTAACTAAACGTTGCTCCTTAATTGGAATGGTTTGTACATTAATTATTAACATAAAAATGGTTTTGATATTTGTCATAATCACTGAATGTGAACTTACATATATTCAACAATTTTCCCCCCCATTCATTTAAAGATCATTGAGCTCCTCGCTGCCCAGAACGATATATCTGATGAACATCGATGAGTTGAGACGGACGGCTGTTGATCTCCTCCCCAAGGTGAGACATTTCATCCCATTGAATGAAGAAGGAAAGAGGATTCCCGGAAGCCGCAGAGTTCTAATATTTTCTTCTTTTTTTTTTCTTTAAAATTTGTAAAGCCAATGACATTATCTTCTAGTTCTGGAATTTTTAACCAGTGACATTCTTAAAAGCAAATCATGAGCTCAATCTACTAACCTTGGAAGTTTGATATCAGCCTTGGAAAGTGTGATATAATTTTCAACTAAACATTTCTAATCCAAAGCTGCTAGTCAGAAACCAATATTTCAAGACAGAGTGAAATGTAATTAGCTGGATAAACCAAACTATATGAATGGTTAATAAACCTCATTGATCATTTGAAAAAGTGTGTAACTTTTTGACATACCTGTTCCATAAACTTCCAGTAATCACATATTATTACAGAGGATACTGCCCACCTCCTAACATATTCCATACCTGAAACACATGCTTGGTTGTTATGATAACATATGATAACATATGATTACATGTGGATAATGGACATTTCTTCACTCATATATCTTTGAAACTGTTTGTTTTATTACGTAATCACATATTACTACACAGGATACTGCCAATCTCCTAACATACTCCATACCAGAAACACATGCTTGGTCATTATGATTACATGTGATTACATGTGGATAATGGCCACTTCTTCACTCATATATCTTTGAAACTGTTTGGTTGATTACGTAATCACATATTATTACACAGGATATTGCCAACCTCCTAACATATTCCATACCTGAAACACATGCTTGGTCATTATGATTACATGTGGATAATGGCCACTTCTTCACTCATATATTTTTTGAAACTGTTTGTTTTATTATGTAATCACATATTATTACACAGGATACTGCCAACCTCCTAACATACTCTATACCAGAATCACTGTTAAGCTTAGTAATGATTACATTGGATAACGTCCAGTTATTTATTAGTTTGAATATGTAATGACATGTAACTACACATACTTATGTACTACTATCACAGGTTAGGGTGGTCAGCTGTATTTCTAGGACACCGGTGGTCCTTTCTTAGTAACCATTTCTTTGTAATTTTAGCCTCGCTCATAGACACATGAGTCTGTGTGGTATATCTAGTCAGTTTTTATCGAGACAAGTTATTACATCTACATGTTCATCAGTGAACGTTTACAACTTGCTGTCTTGTTATTATGATCAACAGCCTGGTGACACTACCCCTAATAATTCTCTAGCTAAATCATTTGTACTTGGTCAGTAAAATGTACTTGTACTCAATAAAATGTACTTGGTCATAACATTTCATGAGATGACATTGAATAATACCATGTAGTATACGTCTAAACCATTCGTTTGGTTGCATAATGTGATAACACAGACTAATTGACTATCCCTAATAACTCTATAGCTAAATCATTTGCATAATCATATGATTACATGTTATTACATCATACATGTGTTATGACCTTCCCCAATTTTTCATGATTTTTTCTGGTTGTTCCTCAGACAAAGCAGGCCTTACGTGTTTGTGCAAACAGCAAATTTGGTTGTCCGGTAAATGTAGTAAAATGAAAATCACCAGTATGTCACTGTAGGAAGTTAGACTGTAGGAGAGAAGTGCAGGAAGGGGAATAGAACACCAGCTTTGGGGGTGATGGTTTATTTTTAGAATAGGTCAGGATCGATGGCCAGACACTGGTTTTCTTATTGGTTTGCTCTTTCGTTGCATGTTCCTTGTCTGGTCAGCGGTCATTTGCTTCTTTTGCTGTGTGTTTGGCTTGTATTCTTTATGTATTTTATGACTTTTTTATTCGTAAAGCGCCCTGAGACTTCTGTTACGGGCGCTTAATAAGAACTGTTTATTATTATTATTATGGTAGCAATTTATCATTTTTACCTATTTCAGGGTAGGCCCTATTTAGTTATAATATAATTTGAATTTGATGAACACAACTAGTCGTCTGCCAGACAAACTCCACAGCAGATTAAGGCTGGCTGAACAGACATTTGGTCATATCGGAATACCTGACTACCATTAAAACTTTGCCATGATGATTATGTAGCATGCATCTTAGCCATGTTTTGAATATGCAATCACATGTTAGTTAGACTAACAGACTTCTTTACACATGCTAGATGCATCATGTCTATGATGATATGATTTAGTTTATGCACAGATGACTCCTCACTTGTTTTTACGATGCTATTACAATACTAACAACAGTAATCTCTTCATGTATCATACTCATAATTAGGACAAAGGTATTCTGCCCACCGAGGAAAAGGCAAAGGAAGACGTCTCATCTGCTGCTGCTATGGCAACAGAAGCAGATACAGTGTTGGCTAGCAGGAGTAATGGAAATGAGAAAGAAATGGAAAAGAGAAATGTGAAAGATGAAGATGTGGCAAGTGAGGAGAAAGATGGCAGCATCCACTCATCTTGTGATGGCAACTCACTGGACGAGTTATTCTTCCAGAACGCTGTTAGAAAGCCACCACCAAAGACCAACAGGTATTTATTATTTACCTCTTCTGGTAAGCAGGGAAGCACCTGTTTACAACTATTGGCGTGACATAATTGAAATCATGTCAATGTTGGTTAATATTTCAGTGTGTCATGATCATGAAAAGATGTAAAACGTAGCAGCAGGAATTCTCACATGAATTGAATTGAAACTTGCAGATGGGTATCAGTTTTCTTGATCTGTATTGAATTATAGAAAGCGTAGAGGAGACTTGCTAGACGCTTGGTCCATCGATTCTCTTGAGATGGATGACTGCACCTTGTTTTCCTCTGAATTGTCACCATCGATGAAGAAGACGCAGAACAGAAGGCACGGTGATGTCGATGGAGTGTCATCTTCCTCTTTGCTGAGAGATTCCTTCGTGTCCCCCCTGTCAGGAGAAGCATCTAGAGACGTCAAACACGAGACATCCATGACGACCAAAGCCTCACAGAAGATGACCGAGCCAGATATGTCCTTTCTTGATGACATCTTCTGAGACAAGTAAACGACCACCGTTAGTCCTTTATATTGTAACTTAAACGTGAAAGGCCATCACTTAAAAACATCAGACACTTTTGCCAACAATGTTTGGATCTATGCAGGTGTGGCTTTCTGTGTAAATATGTAAATATGAATCCAGAAAAGGTAACATTATCACTGCTTAGGGGTAAATAATATTATCATAATAATAACTAGTCTATATAGCGCAGACTCCAACAAAAGTTGTTCAATGTGCTTTAAAGGGGCTGAAGGTGCAAAAACTAAATAGAGTTGAGAGAAAAGTAAAAAGTTTTAAGGCAGCGCCTGAATAGAATAATAGAATCTAAAGACCTAAGTTCAACCAGGAGGGAGTTCCATAAACGTGATGCAGCATTCAGAAAGCTACGGTCACTGAAAGATCTTGTACGTGACATTGGAAGCTAAAGTTGAAATTGATAATGCGAACGTATTGGTCTACATTTAGCTTGCTGATGTAAGAGAAAAAATTAAGGTAGGTTGCGGTACCAGTTTTAATGGCACGAAAAGCTAGAATGGGGAATTTGTAGTCAATATGGAGTCTTATTGGTAACCAGTGTAGTTCTTGCAGTATAGGAGTGATGGGGGTAAACCTGTTTGCCCTACGGACGACTCGAGCAGCCGTGTTCTGGATCCATTGTAAAAAGGCATTACTAGTAGTAACAGATTCCTTTGTGTAATAATATAGTTGGTGCTTTAATTTTTTTGATTACAGTGTGGTTCTCTGTGATGTGAAGACAAGGGAGTTGGTTCATAACTGCCGTTCCGTTGAAGGGCATCGCTACTATCTGTAGAGTTTGTAGAAGCCAAATGAAAAGGTTTGTAAGTTCTCCTTTTGGGTTTAAACTGGCCTATATCCTCAATTATACTTTGTTCAATCACTAAACCTATTCGGAATCTTAAAATATAAAGTCAGGCAAATTTCACTTATTTCCTCCACCGTGTTATTGGATCGTAATGTGTCGTTTGAAACTGTATGATGTATAGAAGGCACCGTTGCTATGAGGATGCAAGTTATTCTATGTATCTGTGCTGTGAGGAGTTTCTTTTATAGTATATTCATTTATATTCTTAGAGCTTCATGTTAAACACTAGGTCTGCTAGGATCCAAGAATGTATTTCAACACCTAATGTCCATACAAACATCTTACTTGAGATCTCGGCTGTGTGTGCGTGAAGTCAATTGCTCATGTCACTTTGATTAATGAGCCTCAGAGGTTTGAAAGGGTCATTTATCAGAAACTGAAAGTGAATTTGAGATGGACTTTGGATCGATAGTTGTTGTTTAATGGTTTATAACCCTGATTTTCAAAGTGAGGGTGGCAACCTAAAAATTGGTTTGAATTTTCACCTAAACATTTTGGGAAAGAAAAAGTAACTCTCAACATTTGTGAAATCTTTCATGAGGACTGAGTCGTGACCCCACCAACCCCACCCCTTAGAATCAATGCTCAGAAAGCATGAAAGGTAGTTTAGACACTAATCAATGTTAAAAAACTAATATAATCTATCTCCTTTTGGCAAGCATCAAAAAGGATAGAAAAAAATTACTGACGTCTGGAAAGATCTAACTCTTTAAGATAATTTTCATCTGAATATTTGGACAAGCTTTACCGTTTCGATCCTTTTCAGGTTCGCAAAAGGATGGTTTTAATTTATCTACATGTCCCCATGAAAAGTAATTTGATTAACTTTTCTTCTACATACTTTACATTGCCTTTCGAAACCAAGAGATTTTCCTCGATCAGTCAACTGTGGGCCTCATGTTTGCTATGTTCAAACCCTCAATTCCCCTCATTTATATTCCAAATACCTAGGATACAAAAAAAATAAAATTGTCATGTCTAGACACTAACCTGATGAACTGCAGATCTTTAAAACGACAAACAAGTTGCCATTTAAAACATTTTACCCCGCAATTATGTTTTACAGACACTCCAACAGCAACATGCCTCATTCATTTAAAAGTCAGATTCCCCTTAAGGCGCCCATCTGTTTTCCCCTGCCATCAAATTCTATTCATTCACATTTCATTTAATCTCCTGACGCGTTTCACGTATCCTTCAAATGATAAGAGCTTTCCAATCCATTTTATCTTCATTTTATAATCAACTTTGTCTGGCTCTGAGCAATCAAGGATATCGTAACTGTTGTGTTGTTGTGTTCAAAGGCTGTGCAGAAGAGAGTGTCTCTAATCCAAAGCTTTTTTTCCCCTTCTCTTTTTTTTTCTTTTTATTTTTTAGTATTTTAGTCGTAAGGTCTATAAAGTCATAATATGTACAAGCTAGACAAATGGCTTGCTGCTACAGAAGTGAACTGTGGAGAAAACCTACTTTTTGATGTTGGTTTTGATGTTGGTTTTGATGTTGGTGTAAAGTAAAGATAGTCTCAAATTATCTCCACAAACTTGTGTAGACATTCTGAACGAGGGTTTCAAAGGTCCCGTCCTTTGCAAGTATAAAATACGATCTGTTAACATTGGAAGAGATGCATGCAAAAATCATAAGTAAAACACTGAGATTTTATGTCAGAAGTTGTAGAAATGAAGAATTGCAGTGAATCAGGAGATATCCCCCAAAATGTTAGCACAACTTAGCAACTTAAAAACAAACTTGAAAATGTGAACCTTCAAATGAAAGATGTTATGTCCACACATGAGTCTGTGTGGTATATCTAGTCAGTTGTTATCTAAATTCCAAAGTTATCACATCTACATGTTCATCAGTAAACGTTTACACCTTGCTGTCTTGTTATTATGATCAACAGCACGGTGACACTACCCCTAATAATTCTCTAGCTAAATCATGTACTTGGTCATAACCTTTCATGAGATGACATTGAATAATAAACTATGTAGTAAACGTCTAAACCATTCATTTGATTGCATAATGTGATAACACAGGCTAATTGATTATCCCTAATAACTCTATAGCTAAATCATTTGCGTAATCATGTGATTTCATGTTGTAATGATCATCCCAAATTTTTCATGATTTTTTCTGGTTGTCCCTGGGACAAGCAGGCCTTAACTTTTGGTTGTCCAAACAGCAAATTTGGTTGTCCGGAAAAATGTAGTAAAATGAAAATCACTGTAGGCTGTTGTACTGTAGGACAGAAGTGTAGGTTGGTGAATAGAACACCAGCTTTGAGGGTGATAGCAATTTATCAGTTTTACCTATTTCAGGGTATGCCCTATTTAGTTATTTATTGTAATTTGAATTTGATGAAAACAACTAGTAGTCTGCCGGACAACTTCCACAGCAGATTAAGGCTGTCTGAACAGACATTTGGTCGTATTGGAATACCTGACTACCATTAAAACTTTGCCATGATGATGATGTAGCATGCGTCTTATCCATGTTTTGAATATGCAATTACATGTTAGTTAGACTATTAAATGGACTTCTTTACACATGCCCGAACTCATTCAATCATGTCTATGATGATATGATTTAGTTTATGCACAGATGACTCCCCCCCCACCCCCCCCCCACTTATTTTTATGATGCTATTACAATACTTACAACAGTAATCTCTTCATATATCATACTCATAATTAGGACAAAGATATTCCGCCCACCGAGGAAAAGGCAAAGGAAGACGTCTCATCTGCTGCTGCTATGGCAACAGAAGCAGATACAGTGTTGGCTAGCAGGAGTAATGGAAATGAGAAAGAAATGGAAAAGAGAAATGTGAAAGATGAAGATGTGGCAAGTGAGGAGAAAGATGGCAGCATCCACTCATCTTGTGATGGCAACTCACTGGACGAGTTATTCTTCCAGAACGCTGTTAGAAAGCCACCACCAAAGACCAACAGGTATTTATTATTTACCTCTTCTGGTAAGCAGGGAAGCACCTGTTTACAACTATTGGCGTGACATAATTGAAATCATGTCAATGTTGGTTAATATTTCAGTGTGTCATTATAATGAAAAGGTGTAAAACGTAGCAGCAGGAATTCTCACATGAATTGAATTGAAACTTGCAGATAGGTATCAGTTTTCTTGATCTGTATTGAATTATAGAAAGCGTAGAGGAGACTTGCTAGACGCTTGGTCCATCGATTCTCTCGAGATGGATGACTGCACCTTGTTTTCCTCTGAATTGTCACCATCGATGAAGAAGACGCAGAACAGAAGACTCGGTGATGTCGATGAAGTGTCATCTTCCTCTTTGCTGAGAGAGTCCTTCGTGTCCCCCCTGTCAGGAGAAGCATCTACAGACGTCAAACACGAGACATCCACGACGACCAAAGCCTCGCAGAAGATGACCGAGCCAGATATGTCCTTTCTTGATGACATCTTCTGAGACAAGTAAACAACCACTGTTAGTCCTCCATAAAATTTGTAACTTTAACGTGAACACTGTGAAAGGCCATCAGACACTTTTGCCAACAATGTTGGGATATAGGTGTGGCTAACTGTGTAAATATGTAAATATGAGTCCAGAAAAGGTAACATTGACGCAGCTAAGTGGTAATAGTAATAATAATAATAATAGTAATAACTAGTCTATATAGTGCAGACTCCAACTTAAGTTGTTCAATGTGCTTTACGGGCGCTGAAGGTGCAAAAACTAAATAGAGTTGAGAGAAAAGAAAAGTTTTAAGACAGCGCCTGAATAGAATAATAGAATCCAATGACCTAAGTTCAACCGTGAGGGAGTACTGTAAACGTGGTGCAGCATTTAGAAAGCTACGGTCACCGAACGATCTTGTACGTGACATTAGAAATTGAAATTGATAATGCAAACGTATTGGTCTACATTTAGCTTGCTGATGTTAAAGAACATTAAGGTAGGTTGAGGTACCAGTTTTAATGGCACAAAAAGCTAGAATGGGGACTTTGTCGTCAGTACGGAGACTTATTGGTAACCAGTGTAGTTCTTCCAGTATAGGAGTGATATAGGGGGTAAACCTGTTTGCCCTACGGACGACTCCAACTGCAGTGTGCTGGATCGTTTGTAAAAAGGCATTACTAGTACAGTAACAGATTCTTTTGTGTAATAATATAGTTGGAGCTTTAATT
>JAIPMN010103598.1:0-11434 GCA_020650975.1 Apostichopus californicus | reverse complement strand
TGAACTTGATCTACGGTATATTAACTCACCTTCCCTTATTTCCATACGTCTCATAGCCGATTGCAGGGTATGGAAATCTGGTCTGTTGTTTGTATATTGGGAATCTGTCTTGAAGTATGGTCCAACACCGTCCAAGGATAAACCCGGTATATGCAGACATAACTGCACATACTAGGATCATAACTATACCTATCCATCCTAAAATAGAAGAAACATATGTTTATGTGAAAGGATGGCGAATTTATGCAGACTTTCTAATTTTTAATAGTTATAGTCCACGAAAGAATTAAATAGGATAACTCATTGTGAATAATTTAAAATTTTGAGTAGAGGTGATCATTTTCTAACTTTTGGAAATATTTGGGGGTTTGGTGTGGGTGAGGTGGGAACTCTGATGATCTCTAACCTAAAAAAAAGAATACTGCCCGATCGTGGTCGCAAGAAATATTTTGGCAAATATACCTCCCAGATCACCGGAAATAACACTTCCCAAACCCAATGATGCTCCCAAACCTCCTTAAGTTTTAGATCTCATGGCTTAGAAATTTAGTTTGGGAAAATACATGGGCGTCTGCAGAAAAAAAAATCAGGGGACAAATAATCCAAGTAGACTTTTGTATACGATGGGTCTGGGGTCCTCTCCCAGAAAACAAGGATAGACTGCCGCAAATGCGATTTCCGTCCTATATTTAACAACTGTGGAAAAATATAATAAAATGAGAACTGCTGCAAGTCATTTGTACAGTGCTGGATCAAACTGCGCCAAAGTTCGACACAGGATAAATTGAAATGCAGCGTTTGGTCAAGACAAATTAGTGGGGACACGGTATATCATGTCCCAACCACTGAAAAAGTTGGTGGGGACGCGTCCAGCTGTCCCCACAAGGATCTGCGCCCATGAGCATGATCAAGTTCGTACAACAACAATATGAGAAGTGTTTGTTTGTCAGCGGTGCACTAACTTATCATGATTGGATAGGTTTAATTTTCTATTGTTTGCTTCGCCATACTCAGTAGCTATGGTTACAAAGGCTCAGGAATATACGGTTTGATCGCGTTAAGATATCCTCTCTGGGGAGGGAAGGGGGGGTCCTCGATATAATGATTGTCTCTCGTATGAAAGGAAAGGGAATAACCGATGACAAGAATATTTTCAAATTAGGTCAGTTGCTCTGAATTTACCTGAGTCCAAAACTGCCTTTGGAAGAGCAAGGACCCCACTGCCTGCCATTTCTCCAATAATGAATAGAGAAGCTGTTACAACCGTCAGACCACGAATAGTGTGAACCTTCAAAAGAATTGATAAAAGATAGTTTCTTATAAGTTTACGGAAAATCTTACCGTTTAACGGTGAAGTTATACAGACGTAGGAACCGGTTGTATGATGTGGCTGACAAGCAGCCTTAACTTGGCGCCGTACTGACAGCAATCAACTGAATTACGCCTGCTCGAAGCAGCCAATCAGTGCAGGGCTTTTAATCATGTGTTACGTTTGGCATCGCGTCGTCGAAAACTTCGGCATCGCTTGGTCGAAATTCAACAACATAATGAGATAATGTTACCAGGAAGTTAGTACCTACGAGAACGTTGACCTAGATTTGAATTTGGTCTATCCCTGCATGTGCTCTTGTTGTATCATTTCCTTAACATCTACAACTATAGTCCCACCAGGTTGTAATAGTGAGCAGTTTCTCCCTATTCGCTATATATATCTATAGCTGTTACATTGTCATTGCTGGTACATACATACAATTAAAGGGAACAATATTATTGTATACCCTTCCAGCGCAAAGTTGTATATGTGTAGCTAGGGTCGAAAAGGGTGAGAATTTGCAAAGCAGAATAAGAAATGTCGGATTCACTGTCCGACATCTTACAGGGCAGGGCACCGGCTTCGGGTGAGGGGGTAAGTGTCCATTACTCCACAATATGTTTCGCAGCAATGATATTCGCAACAATGATTTTCGCGCCGTACGTAACAAACATGGTGACACCACAAGCGAAACTTTTACCTTTACTGAACACTGGCCGCCCTCGTCCCCCCCCCCCCCTTCACACAAACCCAGCCTCAATTCTGTGTCGGGTCCCGGCTGTAAAGTATAACGGGGTTTATTTTTAGCTATAGTCGATTTCTTTTTCTGGAAAAAGCTTTCAGAAATAGAGCCATAGTGACGTCAACTTTGGGAATGTAATTGCTTTCGATTTAGTTTCCGCAAGATAACCCCTCTCCTCCCTTCCACTCCCCCTCCCCGACGCCACAAGAACGGTCACCTATTAGCCTAATACAGGCATAGATCCGTATGATACGTTATGGACTGAATGTCTATGACATTATAAGTGTATCGGTGGCGTCAAATGTGAAAGATGTAAAGAAATGATGACGATTTTCAGACTAATTCCGCAAGTTGCTCCGAGTCCGAGTCCCAGACACGGAACCCGGGTCAATGTGGGGCTGTGTAAATCTAACTGTTTTCCGTCTAATTTCCTATCTCCTAAATAAAACCCCGCTCGGTGTATAGTGTATACTGATACATAAATACATGTACACAGATTTCCATGGAAAGAATACATGACTACACAGAAGTGTGTATCAGGAATGTTCGCCTGAAAATCAGTAGGGATGACTGGAGGCAGAGTAAGACTCAGCTCCTCACCTCTTGACGGTTCGCCTTAGGTAATAATCTATTCATCTGTAGGCCTATGTCGTGTCACGTCAGTCCTTCATGTAACTCTCATGTATGTATATGTATGTTCATGTATGTATGTATGTACATTAGATCCTCCTCAGGCAAGCAGGAACTCGCGAAGAAGCCTCATTGGCTTATCAGCAAGCTGACCGAAGTCAGTCTGTTACATTCATATTTAACGTCCATGATTATGAATTATCAACAACTCTGTAACTGGACGACATACATTAATCTGGGAGTGTCTCGAACCGGGGACCTTATGATTGAAAGGCACCGGCGTTAACCACTGAGCTAACACTCCAGCATGAAAGTACTTCTTCGTAAACTTCTGAAATATACCAGCTGTGTATGTACCGGTATCCTATACTACAAAGGTGTCTTTTCGTAGTGCGACGGAAACTTACAAACCAACCAGCTTTATAACAATTGGATACAACTCTGTCTATATGTGGCTTCTAGTTCAGAGCTCCTTTATACTCGATGACCTTAGGAAATGTATATAATCCCTGTTTGTACATACATATCTCCATATATATGAATTTATATAACCCTGTATTGGGATTCTGTACGCTGCATCCATTCACTGGCTCTTATACTTCCTTCGCCCTTTTCGTGAATTCACAAACTGTACGTCCGCGTGTAGTGCATGTGTAGACCGTTGTACAGTGACCCCGTCATAATATATAACAATATAGTTAATGGAAAAAACATGCCTTTATGCATTTTAATTTCACTTTCACAAAGGAAGAGCCTGAAGAACATCATCCAATGAATGAAATGAAAGCTATAGGTAATCAAATAAAACAATGAGACGCAAACAGGCTATTGTCCAGAAGAAATTTTAATTTTGTAGCCTTCTTAATTCCAAAGGGTTTACATTTTGGAATTAATAGAGCATCCACTCATATCCTCTTATTCGGGTGTCTATAAAACAAAGACCTAAGATAAAAGACCTAAGACCTGCAAAACTAAGACCCTACTGCAAAACTAAGACCCTACCAACTGCAAAACTAAGACCCTACCAACTGCAAAACTAAGAGCCTACATCTACACTAAACTAAAAATTAAATTTCAGGTAAAAGATTTTGCATCTCAAGACAATCATTGTTGATCATTTTATAACTCAAAGGGGAGAGCTAGGCACGTCACCAGTTCGCTCTTTCTATTGGTTAAATTTTCGGGCAACTCTCCCACCTCTCGTCAAATCAAATTGGGTTTCTATACGTGCACATGCCCACCATGCAGCACAATTGTGAATAGTTTTGCAGTCGGTAGGGTCTTAGTTTTGCAGTAGGGTCTCAGTAGTTTTGCAGTCGGTGGGGTCTTAGTTTTGCAGTTGGTAGGTTCTTAGTTTTGCAGTCAGTGGGGTCTTAGTTTTGCAGTTGGTGGGGTCTTAGTTTTGCAGTTGATGGGGTCCTAGTTTTGCAGTAGGGTCTTAGTTTTGCAGTTGATAGGGTCTTAGTTTTGCAGTGGTTCTTAGATCTTAGTTCTGTAGACACCCCTCGATCCCTTCTCTAAGCTGAAGCTACAAACAGGTAAGCGTTTCGAAGTCTGACACACGCAAATACAGTCTGTCCACCATCTTCCAGTACCCCCTTCTCACCAATGCATACATACCGTTTGTGGCCCTCCGTCTCTGTTTATAAAAGGGGGCCTTCATCGTACAAGGCAGCTTGTCGAAAATTCAAAGTGTTAGCCATTGTAAAATGCTCAGGATTAACACACTTAGAAAACTCTTCAACTTTCAGTTTAAGTCCTTTTTTATCATTTAAACGGTTGATCAAGGGTGGTTATGATCTTTCGAAAGTAATTATTATATGCAACACAATATTACAATGATTTCATCATTACATAGACCCGGATAGCCTAGTCGAGTCATATTTCACAAATAAATTGACTGTTGAGGTAAAAGAACAAAAGTTGAAACAGTTTAAATATCGGTTGCACTTATGACGTAAACTGATATCATGCTAATGCAATCTTTCAGGGGGTCTGAGAGGGTTCGCAAAGTTGGATCTCTGATACCCCGAAGAGGCCCGTTAACGTTGCATTGACTTATACTACCAAGTTAGTCAAAACAAGTCTGAAAAGCCGTATGGATATGTGGCGACGTACAACATTCTATTGGAGTTTCACTATCGTGTTAAATATGTTTACTACAGCTTTCTATAACTGTCAGTGAGAGCGTATTACGCACGTGCCACGATTGTGCAGAGTCCATACCTGGTGCATTTGAATCTGACAATGTAGGGCCTACACAAAATTACCACTTTTAGAGGCAAGACAAGCCGTAATTATGAAAATGAATGTGTAACAAGCCTTTTATACACATTCACACCAGTAGAATCACTGTGGCTTAGTGATACGGACTTACAGCTGTGATACAAAGGTCCGGTGTTCGCCCACCATCGCTTCATGAGTCCCAAAAAGGACGAAACAGGTCGTGAAGTATGGAACTTTTTCTGGTGTGTTGATCTTTAATAATTTATTATATACCTGTCATACCAATTGCTACACATTCAGTCCATAATTGTCTATACAGGCGGCAAAAGCCTACAGTGGAATGACGGCCATCCTATATAACTGGTTTCGAAACTCTGGACATTCAATCAGTCGTCCATGGGTCTAGTTGGTTAGGGTGAAACTAAATTTCAATGCAGGCTATATTTTCAATGACAGTTTGTGTATAGCGTTACGTACGAGCCTGCGGTTACATGTGAAACCTCTATATAAAGTTCCAGATCAAATATAACACGTAATACTTACATTGTCAGGGTGAACCCCGTCAATCAGTGGAACGTTTTCTAACTTGACTTCGTTATCCATCATTAGTATCGCTAACTGCTAATTGTTTCTATGATTTTTATACAAAACAGGACAGCCAGTTTTATGCTAAATTAAATCTTCTGCGTCCTTTCGTTTCTTTACATAGTTACAATACATGTCACATGTCGATAGTGCTAGATCAGTATAGATATATCTATATATATATCCTACAACTGAGATATAAAGGAAGTTCAAAGGTTACTCACCAACACGTATCATTTTACAGTGTATTGTTGAAGGGAAGTCCCTTTTATGACATACATAAACATTGCAGTGCGCTGGCGCGCATACAATATTAGGATTACTATCATCTACGTTAATTAAAGAACCAAACACCGAACTTGCTTCTTCGATATCGTGACCGAAATAACTTCAAAAGGGTTGCAGTAACAACAAATAACCCTCCCTTAGAAATGAACAACTAAGATTGACCTTCACCATGCACTATACTATGACAAGTGTTTACATACAAATACAGTAGTTCTATAGTTGTTTCACGGTATATAACTTCAATATAGCAGCTCACTGTATATAGTAGGTCCCACAACTTGACTTAGTGGTGGCCGTCTAGCTATAGTCGAATATAGAAACAGAAACCGACAGCTATATGAGCTTCATAAACTAGCTTTTCGCATCGTATGTAGATGTTCTCTTCAACCCTGTTCAATCCTGACAAGTGTTCAGAACAAATTATAGGTTGAAAGACCGGGGTGTGGGACGGGGAAGGGGGAGGGGGTGGTGTTAAAGAGGGCAGCACCCAACATGTTTAACTATAGGGATGCATTCTATTCGGCATTTTGCATCATTTAACTGAATAGATCATATATGACATGTTCCAATGAAACATCCTTCCAAACACGTGGTAGCTGATGGTTTGTCCTAAGGTGTGGCACCATGACCGTTAGAGTTTGTACTCGGAAGAGAATCAAGTTCAGCATACTGAAACCCAATTCTTACAACTGCTATGAGGGTAATCATAATTTCCTATGATTCTTTAATGAATTATTCCGGTGGCTGGCGTTAATTCTTTAACAAAACATGATGGCAACTGTCTGCGTCTTTAGGTCAAGACTACATCTTATAGCAGGTTGTACGTGTTGAAGTTATGAATTATTCAAATCGGGTGGTATTTTGTTATTGCATCTGGCAACAACTTAACAGGTCGAATGATTTCATCGTGGCAACTGTGTTTTTCTTTATCGTACTCAACCCACTTATGCGCAAATGTTAAAATTCTGAATACAGAGAACATTGACAGCTAAACAGGCATTCCCAATTAATCAAATTTCAAGGTTTGAAGAACCTCTGCCGTAAGGACATCACATATTTTATCTACTGTGGTCCACTACCTGGGTTATTAGTCAGTCAAAATAAATGACATTCATGAACCATACCAAGATATCGAGATCATGGGGTTTTCAACTATAGAACAAGTCTAATATTGTTGATTTTTTTATTTTAAAGATAGAATATGGTACCTTGTTTGCCCACAAAACCCTTTTCAATCCTCAATCTATTCACACCATCTGTAGTCTTAATAAATTTAGGCTCTGTAATATATACACGCATGACGATGGTATAGCTTGAAATATATATGTCCCGGCCAAAACGATCATTTGGCAACGTACCAAAATTTAGTACAGCGTCTACTACATAAGTGAATTCACTGGCAAAAAAATAGCCTTAAAGCGGAAATAAAGTCTAAGCAATAAAAGGAAACAAGGAGACGTAAACAGGATATTGTCCAGAAGAAATTTCAAAGTGTTTACATTTTGGAATTAAGAGTGTATCCACTCCTCTCCTCGTATTGCCTTTGCTAAGATGATGTTACAAAGAGGTGAGGGTTTCGAAGTCTGAAACTCGCAATTACAGCCTGTCCACCATTCTCCAACCCATTTCTAATGAATGCATACATACCGTTTGTGGTCCTCCGTCTCTGTTTATCAAAAGAGAGTCTTCTTCGTACAAATCAGCTTGTCGAAAATTCAAAGTGTTAGCCATTGTAATAGCTCAGGATTAAACAAACTTGGAAAACTCTTCAACTTTCAGTTTAAGTACTTTTTTTTATCATTTAAACGGTTGATCAACGGTGGTTATGATTTTTTCGCAAGTAATTATGATATGCAACACAATATTACAGTGGTTTTACCATGGCATAGACCCAAGATAGCTAAGTCGAAACGTATAACACAAATAAATTGAGGTAAAAGAACAAAGGTTGAAACAGTTCAAAGATCGGTTGCACTTATGATGTAAACTGATATCATGCTAATGCAATCTTTCTAGGGGACTGAGAGGGTCCGCAAAGTTAGATCTCTTATGCCCCGAAGAGGCCCGTTAACATTTTATTGACTTAAACTACAAAGTTAGTCAAAACAAGTCTGAAAGTGCCGTCTGGATAAGTGGCGACATGCAACATTCTATTAGAGTTTACACTATCGTGTTAAATATGTTTACTGAAGCTTTCTACAACCAGTGGCGTAGCCACGGGGCGTGGGGGCGACATCCCCTAATGAAAGCTTGTCGCCCCCAGTCGCCCTCTCACTGGGATTTTGGGTGTCGAAAAAAAATTACATGTGCGAAAAATATATCATTGGTCTGAACAAACAGCCAATCAGGATCAAGCTGTGAGCTATACTATACCCGTATACACATTCACACCAGTAGAATCACTGGGGCTTAGTGATACGGACTTACGCCTGTGATACGAAGGTCCGGTGTTCGATTCCTACCATCGCTTCATGAGGCCCAAAAGGACGAAGCAAGTCGTGAAACTTTCTGGTGTGTTGATCTTTAAAATAATTTATTACATATCTGGCATACCACTTGCTACACATTCAGTTCATAACTGTCTATACTATGGAACGCCAAAAGGCCTACAGGTGGCGCTACTACTCTAAACAGGAGGTGCTACTACCCTAAACAGGAGGTGCTACTACCCTAAACAGGGGGTGCTACTACTCTTATTAGGAGGTGCTACTACTCTAAACAGGAGGTGCTACTACTCTAAACAGGAGGTGCTACTACTCTAACAGGAGGTGCTACTACTATTAAGTGACGATGCTGATGTAAAAAGGGGCGCTACTACCCTAAACGGAAGGTGCTACTACTCCAAAATGGAGTCGCTACTACTCTAAACATGAGTCGATACTACTCTGTAACTATGTCTTTGGTGATACGTGCTCTCGCCGTTTGGCCGCATTAAGAAATAGACTAAATGAACTAGAAGCACTAGTATAGCACCAATTTCTGATGGAACATCGTTGCTAATGTTTCTTCAGTGATGCCAAAAATGCTATAAATAAATCATGAATCTGCCTAATATCATCGTTCCTGCTACAATTTTTTTTGTATTGTGTACCTTCCTGTATTTCGCAATTGATCAAAGCTACTGTGTACTGTGGTGTAGTGTGGTGTCCTGTGGTGTACTGTACTCTACTGTATCGTATTGTGGGGTACACAAGGTACTAAAGTGCGTATGTACTCAAGGTTCGTGTGAACTTGTGTGTACTCACTCAAAGCGTGTGTACTGAAGCATACATGGGGCCACCAGTCCACATGGTGCTAAGGTACACAACAGGGTACTGAAGCATGCAGGGCGCCAGTCCGCTGTGCACTGTGTACTCATCAGATCAGTACAGAAAGAATATACTCATACAAGAACATATAGGACTTGTACACTAAGAGAGAAAACCATGCCCTGACAGTTCTGTCATCTTGCCTATACTGTCACCAATCAACTGACAGTAATGTGCATCACAAAATTAGCCTAATATAAGTTAAACATCCATCAAGCTGGTTATTTCAACTATTTGGGAAGGTTAATTACTACATTTAGGATGAATGTTACACAATTCAATAATAGCATACATTCAGATTTAACAAATTATCCGGCATAAAATATTTTTAACTTTTTGATTCGTTCTTTTCTAACTTTACGTCATATTAAAATATACATTCTACGTTCGTCGCGTGATACCATGAAGCACAAACGATAACTTACTACTATAATCCGTGAGAAACAGGTAAACTTCAACTAAGGCGATGGGTACACGTTTTACATTTATGCAAATTGTCAGATTCCCGTAGGCACAAATTCTACACATGATCTTAGTCAGAGGACTGAGAAGCGATTGCTTTCGATTTTTAAGAAAAGTCACCCAGGAAAGATCCGACTGATCAGTCCTCAACCCCAGTCCCCTTGCATCAAGACTGTGACTGTGTGATCAACGTCACAGGTGTATCTCGATTCTACCTATAAGGCAAACATGATAATACTTTTAAGAAAAGTCACCAGGAAAAGAACCTGGGCATCGGACTGATCCGATCTCATCCCCGTCCGTTATATTGAAGTATAATATTTAATCAATGTTGGTCGAAATAACCAGCAATGTTGGGCGAAATGACCATGCTGGTTGGGCGAAATGACCAACAAGGTTGGGCGAAATGGTAAGGTTGGTCGAAATGACAGTTGGGCGAAATGGTTGTTGGGCGAAGTGACCAGCTTCCACCTCGTTAAGCAATGAGTGAAAAGGTGTTTGTGTACGTGAGTCTGTTGGGGTGGGGCAGAAAAGATACTACTGTCTGTTCTCCCTTCCTTACCCCTTCTGTTTCTAGGCTTGTGATTGGCTTAAAAACAAGTCAGCAAAGATACACATGAAAAAGGTGATCATAATTTTTAAACCTGGTATACATGCAGAATAGTCACTGATCTCTACACAGGTGTGTAGAGATCAGTGAGAATAGTTCATGCGATGCGAGCTCGCAACGCAAGGGGATTCCTTAACATTTACATACACCCTAGCCCCTGAAAAGCGAAAACTTGCTTTCTCATCCACTAACTGCAAGCCTGTAGATCGTAGAAAGTCGACTTCTATCATCATTTCGTAAACGTTTTGAAAGTTCCTTAACATGGTATTTATTTATTTTGATACTAATTTGGTCGAATTTTTCGAAATCAGATAAAAAGCTACGTTATTGATATTTGCTCATGTGCTACGTTAGAGTTTTGCGAAGGCACCAACACAATACCACAACTAAGATAGGCTAGGACAATACCTAACGTATTTACATTGGCTAGGCTAAATTAGTTCTGAGATTAGCGTTAGTCGTTACTATCAAGCCATATGCCTAACTCGTAGGAGACTAGGAGCCCATCTGTAATCCGCTGGTCAAGATTTTGACAATAGCTTTGGTATGGATTGGAGTATGTTACATGAAGGACTATGATGCAGGCCAAGAGTAGCCTATGTTAGACTTGTAATGTAACTTGTTCAATGTTAGCACTGTTGGAGCAATAAAAAACAGCACTAACATATGACTGTTTGATCTGGTGAACATGACCATCATGAATGTCCATAGGTTAGGTAAAAGTAACCCTTTATTAGTAGGCCGTGGCTATTCTTACGACTAGTCGTAACAATTGTCTATAAACTATTCTTACGACATCGGCGAATTCATGCGCAATAAAGTAAATAAAGCAACTGTGCGTGTAGTAGGGGTAACCCTAAACCTAACCCCTAATCCTAATCCTATCCCTAACCCTACTGGAAATTATTGTTACTCATAGTTGTAAAAATAGTACTCCTGGTTGTAAAATAGCAACTGCGCATGCGTAATCAGCAATTATTCTTACGACTCGTCGTAAGAATAGCCACTTTGTTATTAGTAAAACTTATTGAGATTTACTTTCAACTAGCCAAACTCCAAATGCTTCACTTAAGTTTGACTGTTTGCTATTTAACTCTCTTCGTCATCTACAGTTTCGTAACCAATATGACAACGATGTGTCTGTGTGGAGTCCACAGGGCCGCATTCATCAAATTGAATATGCAATGGAAGCTGTGAAGCAGGGTTCAGCCACCGTTGGTCTGAAATCCAAAACACATGCTGTCCTTGTTGCACTAAAGGTATATATCATT
>JAIPMN010103544.1:0-11391 GCA_020650975.1 Apostichopus californicus | reverse complement strand
AAATTTGAAGACTGGTCACATGTCTTCCACAATATCTGCAATATCAGACATAAAATACTTTACATTTATGCAAAAGATGCCTCCAAACTTGACACAAATTTAGGGCTCTCAAAATGCAATCTGGATTTGGTTGCTAGGCGGGGCCGTATCCTAGCAACCAAAAAGTTTAAAAAATTTTTTTTGCCCAATTTCATCCTTTGAGACATATGGCAAGACACCATATCAATTTCAGGCGATTCTGAGAGGGTCGACGTGGAGGCCACTGTTGATTTGGCATGGATTGACCCTTTTATTAAGAAGAATCTCAATCCATAGCAACTCAAGTTCAGTAGATTCAAAACAGGGTTTGTGGATGGGCTCCAAGAATGATGCAATGGCTGCAAGAACACCACCACCTCTAGTCCCACGATCTTTCCTGATAATGGTAAAATCTGAGTGAAAGCCGAGTTCGCTGGTTTCACAAGCTTCTGACAGCTGCAGGTTTCATTGATGCAAATAAGATGGTAGGAATGGCATGCTAAATGTGCTTGAAGATCATGGGCCTTGAACCGTAAACTCTGGGCATTTAGGAAAATACCACTTAGGCCACGATTTCTATGGTTGATATGCGGCGATAAAATACTAGATTTATCAACATCTTCGGTAACTCGAATAGCGTCAGAATAGTTAAGAGTATCTAGTAAGGTGTTATCCCCACATTCATTAAAAGGAATAGTGTTACAATTTTGGCATGTCCAATCAGTGTCAGATTCTGACAAAAGATCAAATTCCATTCGACTGAGTGTGGTACATTTTAAGTGCCACCAATAATAACAAATGTCACAATAAATGGCATTTTGGTTCTTCCTGACAGGTCTTGTACATGACCCACATGGATAACGTATCGGTCCAGGATTAGCCTCAATATCTCTACTAAGGGCGAGCAAATAACATAATTGTATTAATAGTAGTTTACTTCTAGTACGTCTAGAAATAACACTAGGCTGAACGTTATGTCTATGGCCATTAATAGTACGTACTTGTGTACTGGAATCAGTGCAAAGCCTAACGTTAGGCCTACTTAGGATGGGATACACGATGATATCAATGCTGGAAACACGGCATCCTTCAACAGTTAAGGCTGCAGAATACGTCAAACTTGGGTAAGGATGCGTCTGATATGATATGTCCTCATTGGCAAGAATTGGATACAAAAATATATAATATTTAAGTAGGAAGCGAAAAAATATAACGCAAAGAAATAAAATCAAACGTCCAACCCCGGCGGCCATCTTTGTCAAATATTACTAGCAACAATACAGCATGCAACCCAAACTTTCTGCAGCAAAGCAGAGTAACATTCATGAGTTGAATCTATTTCAGGTCGGCCTATGTGCTGATCAAATTGTGGGCTTTTCTAAAGCTTTAACACCATTCCCCCAGTTTTGCTCGTAATATTGGCATTTGGAAATGTTACTCCCTAAAATTAACCAAAATTACCTCAAAATGATGCTACTCTCAGGGACCTGACCTGTCTGAGCAAGTTTGAGGCTCAGAGCATAGCAAAGAGCATCCAGATATTGTGAATCAAATCCTTAAGTGCGTAAATTATGAGCCCACCATGCTATATTGTGAATCATGCATGCTTAGTCAGGCCCAAACTTCATTGCCTATAACTCACTTTGTGGCAGCCAAGGTTATCGCACTTGAGGTGGAATAACATCTTACAACATTTTAAAACAAGAAACACATTAAGAATATATTGCATTGCTGTATAAGGCCTAGACCTAACACTCACAGGTCATAAGTTACTAAGTTGTCATTTTATCAAAGGAAACCTGCTCTGTGTTGGATTTGGCATTTTTTTTGGACTGTTAGGTCTGCTCATAATTTCATCTACCTTTTTTTCTGTAAAATCCACAGTCCATTTCCATAAAAGACTACTACAGATACCACCATGAGCAGAAAACAGACGCCTAGTGACTTCCTTAAACAAATCATTGGTCGCCCAGTTGTGGTCAAGCTGAACTCAGGTGTCGATTATAGAGGTGAGTATACACGCCTGAAGACTAAACATAAGCAGGCCTCAAAGTTCGGGTTATTTTCTGGCTAAATGCAAGTGGATTTAACCGTTTGCAAGTACAATAAAAGACACCGTCACACCGGTCTGCATTTTTTCTACCAGAGGAGATTAAGAACGTTAACACATGATCAGTTGGTTGACAATCATCAGTCAAAGAATCATTATGATTTCCAATTCTTCAGTAACCTGAGGGAATGATGAAGCCCATATTAATGTTTATGATCAGCTAATAGTATCGGGCATACAGTAGGTTTGTACAGTAACATGATGTGTGTTGTTATTCAGGAAAAATACAAGTGAGAACTTTTGAGTCAGTATATTTTTTAAGCACTTGCTCTCTTTTAGCAAACTTGTGGCTAAAATATGACATTCTAGGCCTTTAATAGTATACATGTCGTCCATTTACAGAGTGGTTGACAATTGGCAATTCATAATCATGGATGTAAGAGACTGACTTTGATAGTTATGAATTTAAGAGACTGACTTCTGTCAGCTTGCGGCCTTGATTAGCCAATAAGGCTTTTTCCCGAGTTCCTGGTTGCAAGAGAGTCTAAAATACATACAGTACATAGAGTGTGGAAAACTATGGATAGTACCTGGTTGTCACTGTTGACTTGCATGGATTAAACAAAACCGTAACTCTGAGCAGCGGGAAAGTGCAATGGTCAATGGATAGTGTAAGAATATTCAAGTTTGGGCTTCCCATCAATAACTCGCACATTCTTTGCTAAACTTTATGGAGGAACTAGATGCATTGTGATAGTTCTAACAAAAGGCCACTAAGCACTGGGAGAGGTTACCATGTACATACAGCAAGTAGAATATGGTACAGTAGATGTGTTTGCTAACTTGGTTATTCTACTAACCAGAGTTTGAACCTTCAATCCCAAATGTCAGGCCTCTTGTGTGTGGAGATCTTCCCCCAGTCAGTAACCTCAATGGTGCTTCATTTTTCTTTTCTTTTTTATCACCTTGCCTGATTAAGTTGAGATTGTCGGTCAGTGTTTTAGCTTATGTGTTTTGACCCCTAGATATCTATATCATTTGCAGTAGCTGCATGCCATCAGAACATGATTTTGTTTCACTTAAGCATAATAAAAAGATTTTGACTAGAACAGAAATGTAATCAGTAAGTTGTGCTCTGCCAACTGATACTATGTAACTTTGTCGGAAGACAAACTACCCGTTAAATTTACTGATGGCTTGCCAGCTCCAATCGATGCAATCCAGAAAACGGCAGGGCAAGGTATATCCAAAGATCTTCATCATCATACAAGTAAATGAACAGTTGAGAACTGATCCAGTTGTTTGAGCGATCAGTGTGATTGTATATATTGCTTATTCTTCCTTCAGTAATGTCATTAACCAGCCTGTTCCTGTTTTTCCATAAGGTGTTCTTGCTTGTCTAGATGGCTACATGAATATTGCTCTGGAACAGACAGAAGAGTATGTGAACGGACAGCTGAAGAATAAGTATGGCGATGCATTCATCAGAGGCAATAATGGTGAGTATTGTGTAACATTAACAGAAGGGTTGGGCGATATATTGAAAATTATTATTATCGCGATAATTTTTTTTCAAGACGATATTTTTTGAGGATTGAACAAATGACGATAATTTCTTGTGAAAGAAATTTGAAATAAATGTGGAAAAAAATGCGATTATCCTTTCTCCGTTAATGTGTAAATGTTATTCTAGCATTCCATGATTAAGAAAGTTGAAAAGAAATAAAGTTTATCAACTTCATTTGCTGACTTTTGAACTTCGTAAAAACCCGTCCTTTACAACATTCACTGTATAGAGAACAAAACTCTGAAAATCAGCAGAGAAATTACCAATTGTGTACGAAAAGTAAGTTGGTACACCTTTCAAATTTTACGAAAGATCGAACAAATACTTTCGAAAAATTCACGCGAAACTGGCATATCGTGCTAAATGCAACTAATGTCATGTAAACAAGGCTCTAGTATACCCATTTATGAATAAACCATAAGACCACATCTGGTGTTAAGCGGGGGAAAAAAGAAAGTATTTTCTAGAATTTCCAAGAAAAAAGGAAAAATTAATATCCTATCATAGTTAAGTGTATAGTAAATAGCCTAACCACTTCGTCGGTTACGGATCTCACGTAACAACAAAAACACAACTAATTGTATTTTGCGAAGTTGACGTTCTATACAAGGACATGGAAACAATATTTAGCATTTAGTTTATCATGCCAAGTGGCCTAAAACATGGGATTACAAGGTTTACTTTCATAAAGATGGCCATACTGTATTTTGCTATTGGGGCCTTGATATCGTGCTATGTCTGTATGGTATAGACTGTGCCTCGTGTATCATGGGGAATAGATTGTTTTGTTCATGCGGAGGAGTCAATTGGCTTGAGGTGTGTTTTACTTACCTTAATGTTACGGGGATATTTACCTACTTTTCTTGAACGTCTAACTCTAAGATAACATTTCGCATAACTTTACCGATCCTTTACTGACTGACCTAATTAATTCTAGAGTGGAGCCAAAATAGTTTACTCCATGAAAAGTTTTTTGGAAACGTGCCAAAAATGTTAACAAACAGGTGTTAGACAGGGGGTTGTTTGGCAAGGTACCTGGGAAATTTGCAGAACATGTAGCCTACCATGATATTTAAGTATGGTAAATGAAACACTGCAGTTGTAAACTGATGTACGTATAGTGCACGCTGTTCATTGTTAGGCAGTCTAGAAACGGGGCTTTGCCGAACGTAGTTTGTTTCATAATATCGACAGTTTTGTAAGTTAAACTTTTAAAAGATTGTTAGACAAATTAAATCTCTTTTCATTTAATCACATAATATAGCGACTCTAACTTGTCATTTTAAAATTTTCATCAGTTTCGTGACAATTTAAATTCAAAAAGTATTTTGAATCCTCAACTGCGAATTTTTTATCGCCAGACACGCAAAAGTACCAAAATTTTCCGGGGGCTTCGCCCCCTGGTCCCAACAAGGGATTCCACCACTTGACCCCACCTGGGCCCTAAGGCAGGCCCCTGGACCCCACGCCATTATGCTCGCATGCAACGCGTGCTCGGTGTGTTCGCTGCGCGAAAACACCGGTGGGAAATTGGCAGTTGTTTTTAGTGTGTTCGCGAACACACTAAAAAGAACAAGGAAAAATTATCGTA
This sequence comes from Apostichopus californicus, assembly GCA_020650975.1. Lineage (NCBI taxonomy): Eukaryota > Metazoa > Echinodermata > Holothuroidea > Aspidochirotida > Stichopodidae > Apostichopus > Apostichopus californicus. The sequence continues at coordinate 6,165 of JAIPMN010103544.1, read as the reverse complement.
ATTATCGAAATATCGCGATAATTTTTGAACTATTTATCGTGACATTAAAAAGCAAATATCGCCCAACCCTAATTAACAGTATGGCGATGCATTCATCAGAGGCAATAATGGTGAGTATTGTGTCATATTAACAGTATGGCGATGCATTCATCAGAGGCAATAATGGTGAGTATTGTGTAATATTAACAGTATGGCGATGCATTCATCAGAGGCAATAATGGTGAGTATTGTGTAACATTAACAGTATGGTGATGCATTCATCAGAAGCAATAATGGTGAGTATTGTGTAACATTAACAGTATGGTGATGCATTCATCAGAGGCAATAATGGTGAGTATTGTGTAATAAAAATCTACTTTTTTTTAAAGGTTTGCGCTGCTTTTATTAAAGTAGGCACAAGCCTAACCAATTTCACTTAGTTACATCAAAGATACAGTCATTATGAACAATTTCCGTAAAGAGATAAAAGGATAGTGGCCCCATTTAGTAGATATCATGTCTCTTAGTGTTCCTTCATATCCTAGAAAAGAAAGTCAAATAAATGACAACTTATAACCATTAGTGCCCGAGTTTGAAATGTCTCTCATTACCAGTTACTACATTTACTCTCTTAATTGTTGTTGCTAAATTAATTAGGTTTTAAACATTACCTAATATGGTGCAGTAACAAGTTTGCTAACTGTCACCATGTAAATATTAAAGAAAGCACAAAGGGGAACTAAGAAATTTTTAATTCAACCAAGGTGATAAACGCAAACCTTGGTTACCGTATGACGCTTTAGGGAAAAAAAACGAACAGTGAAGTTTTATATGTGAAGAAATATTCAATATTGTCTCCACTGTTCACCTCCAGTTGCTTATCTACTAACTCAGTATTAGTTGCCATTGCAAACTGCCAGTTTTGCTAATGTAACTAATAACTATGTCTCCTACCAATGTACTATTCAGTATTTCTCAAATATTAAGCCCCCTCTCTCTCTCTTTTTTTCTATGTCCCCTCCAGTTTTATACATCAGTACACAGAAGCGAAGTTATTAAGCAACCGATGAAATCAAGTCGAGCAGTAAATGGTGAACGGAGAAGCTACGGATGATGTTAGAAGACTGAAAGGAGAAGGACCAGGCTGGTTATAGAACAGAGCCAGTTTCTTACTTCAAAGAACTTGGTACATAGAGATAAAATCATTTAAACCAGAGAATGTTTCTAGTCTACAGCTTGACAGTACTGGAGATGGGGCAAAACTTGACCATTTGTAAATTTACGAGGGTTTTAATGGCATTTCTCACAAAGAATTAATTTGGATATGTTGCACTACAAACTCTGTTCCTCGTTCCAAATTTTTATTTTGAAACATCTTCTGGCTTTTTCATTAAAGTGGCTCGACTACTTAGTCTAACATTGAAAACCATTAGGTCAGTTCAGTAGATGCAACGCAAGACATAAAAAAGGAAAACACATAACTTCCATGGCCTAAACAAATAACATGCTTATAATGCAATCCAAATTGGTAAAGGACAAATGGTGTGGAATATATCATGCAAGGCTGCTCTTTTGTTTACACGATGTCAAAAGAACATATTTGAATCGAGTTATTTAGAATTTATTTAAAATGAAAATGGATTAGAGTTAAAATGTAGGTCTGCACCGAGGAGACGACATTGTGGTCAGTTTAGCCTTAAAGGAGCTTTCCAGAGATTGAGGATCCTTTTAAAGCTGAATATCTTGAAAACTGGAACAGCTATAGAGACAATACTAGCAGTTAAATCTTGACATTTGCAGATTAAAATTCTGACTAGAGTCGTCCTTTAAGGTGGCCACGTGTCAGTCTTCCGTTGTGTATTTGTTTTCTTTAAAGGTCAACAGTGTCGTCCGTAAAGTATGCTTGAAATGTATGCTTCTCTCATGCTCGAAAGTCAACATGCATTTGACCACCACTCTTAAAAGCATGGAATGATTACCCTAATTAATTTTCTGACTTACCCCCATGCCCTCACCTCCCCCTCCTCCTTCTCTCTCTCTCTAAGTCTGAGAGTAATCAGGCCTTTTAAACACCCAGGAATTTTGATATGCCAATGCTGGCTGACCTTACATCACTTTTCATAGTTATCTTTCCTCATTGTTTTTTTTAACTTTTAGACATAAGTGGGTGGTAAGGGGGGGGGGGTTGCCTTTTCTGTATATAGTGTATAATATTGTAGTTAATCTTTTTGTTCCATTTCATTCATTTGAACCCTAGCTGTACCAACTAAAACTGTCAAGGCATTTAAGGAAAAAAAACTGCAAGGAACATTGCAAATTTGTCTGATCATCTTTTTGTGTGTGTGTCATGAATACAGTAGTAGTAGCATGGACACTTCGAATTTCGGACACCTAAGCCTTAAAACACCCCAAAACTATATCTTCTGGTATAAATCACCTGAAAATATACTTGAAATGGTGGGAGAAGTTTGTTATATTACGATACACGGCCAAACTTTCTTTCCTGCAAACTGTTTTCACGTTGTATTCCAAGAAGATTCTTGTGATTGTGGAACTGGTATTTCTTTGCTAGAGTATTGCGAATTTTCGGACACACAGTCCCACAGTGTGGCGCTGGTGATAAAATTGGTGGCGCAGTTGCTCTTTCAGTAATTATAACAGACTTCATAGATCTCCGTCATTTTATTGACAAATATGTAAGTATTTACTTGCACACGGGTCATTTTGGAGAGAAAATAACTGTAGCTTTGTACTTTTTGGTGAAATTTGGCTCTTCCTGTAGGTTGTACTTTTTGGTGAAATTTGGCTCTTCCTGTAGGTTGTCATGGTGAAATCGTGTATTTCTTAGGGGTGTCCGAAATTCGTAGGTGTCGAAATTCGTAGGTGTCGAAATTCGCAATACTGACTATACCCATGATAAAAACTGAAAAATGTTAATGATCAATTACTACATGAATGAAGTCAAAAAGATTTGCAGCAGTAATAAGCCTTCATATTATTTACAAATGTGTATTGTGTTCAAACAATAAGTGGCAACATCCCACGTGTTGTCTGAAAGAATTTGTTTCCTTGTACTTTGAGAAAGTGAAAAATATATGCCTTCAGAGCTGCATACATAGCTCTGGTACAAAGATTGAGTATTTATCATGGTATGGTAATAGCAAAGTCAGTGGTATTTCAAAAATATGCTAATTATGTTACAGCAATACCCCCCCCCCCCAACTTATTTAACAGACTATATCAACTATAGAATGTCTTCTGACAGTGTGATTTTTATTATCTTGAAAAATCTTGATTAAGGAACAAGAAAGGAAAAATACATTTGAGAAGTAAATGAGCTATTATTAAAATTTTTCTATTAGTATCTTTTCCAGGCTAATAGGAAGTAGGGCACGGGGATATATTCCCGGGGGTACCTGGGACGAGGTCAATTAGGGGGGCCTAGGATAATATAGTATTAGTCTCATACGCCCATGAATACAGCATGAATTTATGAAGACCTCAAAAAGAGTCGCCTGGCGACATTATTGTCTCGGCGACCTACTTGACTTTCGCCGCCTCCGCCCACCTCAGACCGTCTCCATATAGGAAAATTACAAAAATGCAATGGCGCCACCCTTCTGCCAAAGGTCAGTCGGTAAAGAGTTGGTTCGGAGATGGTCGGGAGATAAAAAATAAAAAAATCAGAGGAGGCCCCCCCCCCCCCCTCCATTTCAATCAACTTTATTTTAAGTAAATGAGGGCATTACATTCAGTTTGACAACTCTGAAGGTCCTGGCGGTAAAGGTCGGTTCTATTCTCTGCTTGGTTCTAAATTCGACCTTGTTCTATTCAAAAGCTGGTCAGCTCACGGGAGGTTAGCTGTATTCTTCCAAATGAATAAGTCCAGTGGCTTAAAAATAAAAATCGATACATCTCAGAAATTCTCCGTAGGCCTATAGCAGACATCTTAAGCTAATACTTGTAAGCGCCTGTTATAGCCTGTTTGTATCGATCGCCTTCAATCCTACATAACAATCTTTCTCTGTCTCTCTTGTATAAATGGGCTGATGTAGCGATGGAACGGTTCACCGTTACACCCAAAGTAAGAGACCGATCTTTGTATTGACGTGATAAATAGCTTCGCACCGTTGTGATCCCGAATTTCATCATACAACGGTGACGTTGTACATATGACTCTTGGTATGGGTGGCGGACGGGGTAGGACGGTGAATGACAGAGGTTTAGTCAGTCCCGCTAATAAAATCGTTTGTCGCTCGCATTTTGCATCCGAGTCCAAGATTGTAATAGAGTCACTAGAATGAATCGACCATCATGAATCGCAGTGTTTAAACAGCCGTTTATATCATTCATACCTCCATTATAGAAAGACAATAAATGAAAAGCTTGGGTCGTGGGGAGAGGGTAGGAGACAATCGACGAAAGTTCGGTTCAATTCTTCTTCTTTTTTACCATATTTTATTAGTAAGTTTTACGACTTTCCTTTGTGTCGTATCTTTCTGGTTTGCTACTTTGGATTTCTCTGCCAGGTTTCCTTGTTATACTGCTAGTTAAGTCGTGCACTCGAGGCGGATCCATGATTTTAAAATAAATGTAATAAAATAAAACTTGTATTCTTGACAAGAAAGTAAAAGAGTCAAGCTTCCTCTCTTACACTTATCTTAGCAACACGTCAGAGATGTGATCACTTGTTGAATTGCCAAGTCACACTTACGTAAACATTTTGACAAAATTATTCAGAATGTTAATGTTGTTATTTTATCATTTAATTTGAAAGTAATTCAAAGTTACGTATTAAACTGTTGACTTTGCAAGTTACCCTCGTATCATCTGGGAAATACATTGTCAAACTGTCTAAATGTTGCGTTTAATGCGTCAAAGACGTCTAAAAAACATCATTTGCCCTCACGATTACAAAACTTACACTGTGGCTATGCAGTTGCATATCAAAATAATATATTTAAATTTTTTCATTATAATATTCCCACTTCTGGAAAATTAAGCGGAAGTTACAGGATTTGCTCCAAATCGAATGAAACAAAATCTCCTAAACATCTTTAGAGACGGGAACACATTCTCCGATCTATTTATTACACTTTTTGACCGAAACATTGAATGAGATATGCTAAACTGTATATAAAGTAAAACATACGATAAAACTGTTGTAATAAACTTAAAAAGCCAACGACGTTTGGTATGAACTGTTTCCAAACTTCGTTCCTAACTTTCGTGCATGCCTTCTGAATTCAACCGTCAAATAAATTCTAACTTTTAGTCTACCGGGAATATAATGCTTTAGTTTACAAGTTTCCCTTCGCATATAGGTTTACATCCATCTACACATAGTGTCAGACTTAAGCTAAACATTCCTTCCTGAAGTGATTCTGTTGGGCTAATCTCTTGTTTAAATTTACCAGCCTAATTGTACACCCATTGTAAAGTAACAAGTTTCGCGCCAAAGGACAACCCCGTTGTGCTATTGATGTTGTCTGATGTTCTGGTGATACAATTGTTTATAATTCACAACATCTCGTTACGTATCATCTTTGCCATCACTCGGGATCTGAAGGATCTGAGAGGATGGGAAGAGGGGGTAGAAGCAGATGAGAGCAACAGTGGGAATATCGGTAAAGCAAAGGTACAAGTAAAATGATGTAGGGGACTATATATACAGGCAGATTACATCATATATGTACCTTCATAGCGTGCAATAATACACTGCGTTGTCGACTTTATTTCCATCAAGCGTCCTGTTACGAATATAGTGTTAATAAGTACAAAGTGGGCTACGCAGGCAACATGAATAAACATGACTAGTGCCATTCGAACAGCCAATGAGACAGTTTCCTAGTGGTAATACCACTCTGTACTGTCCTCCCATATCACGCTTCAAAGCACTCGTACTGACAGTACAAACAGTTCCTAACCTTTATCTGATAGAAACATATAGCCTACTCATACTACTCATCCTGATAATACAAGTGTTTTAAAAGAGGGACAAAGTACAGTATTGAGAAACATGTCCCTACTTTGTACATTCGAATGTTCAAAATTTCACAAAGAAAACAACATGCAGTGAAAGGGGCTATGAGGGGGAGAGGGGGGGGGGCTGGCAGCTCGGAGAGTAACACCACCAAATAAAAAGAGAGCTTATATATACGGCGCTTAAATATGCAGTTGGTTCTG
>JAIPMN010103326.1:0-12246 GCA_020650975.1 Apostichopus californicus | reverse complement strand
ATATACTGATTTTGTAACAGAATGACGTGATATTAAGACCATGTCTAGAAGGATGCTAGACACTTAGAACACCAATAGGTTAGAAAGACAAAAGAAAATCAATTTTGTATACTATCACGGAAGTCTTTTCATTGTTTTTCATCAGTAACAAAGATATTGCACTTAATGACATCTTTTAATGGTTTTAATTTTATACACCAGCTGTGTGAATGAAGAACTGCGGAGATAAATAATTTTTATTTCTATACTTGCAGCAAGATTAGTTGCAAATATAAGTTTTGTAACTTTCCAGACCGATAGTACTTGGGAGTGGTAGATAAGCAACGACAAGAATATTAAAAAAATGTTACTTCAACTTTCAACCAGGACATAACTGTGACACATGGATACAGTTAAGGGTTGCGCCAAACTTCTTGTAGTAATTAACTAATAATAAGCTTGCAATATTGGTTCATCAAACTGAACGCATTTTTCATATTGTTACACATTTGAATAAAATGTGACTTACACATCTCTCACCTAACATCCTGTCAAACCGAGTAATATTTTACATATAAACATTTAGCATATGTCTGTGTGTATCCGTTAGCGCTTAACATTTTTACAAACCACACATAAATGTAACCACGAAACTCTTTAAGCTAAAAATAATTGTCCAACTCACAACTCTGTAATTTCTAGAAATAAGGTGTAGGCCTAAGGTAAATCCTAAGACTTTTAGCAATGTTAGCAAGAGAATAGTTTGGAGGAACACTGATCTTCGAACAAACGCTACAATTACAAGTACTCCCACGAAAAAAAAACGTTACAATAAGATTTCAGTTGAATACGTTACATATTTAATATACTGTTGTTACATCTATATCAAATGGAACTGGTTCGCTAGTTTCAATAGTACTGAGCTACCAGAAAATTCTTTAACCAATCGATATTAGTCTCAGATGCGTTTTCCATAACGCACAATCTGTGCTTAAGTCGTTTCAGATTTTTATTTTCGCTATGACGATATATTCGACACAAGTAACTATACATATTAAATTCAATATGCGGCCTGTAGTAGCAAAAATATCATACCTTTCTTTTCAAATTATCCCTTGAGAGAAAATGTACGGCACCACAGCCCCCCAAAAAAACGAATTTTATCGAACTATTGTTTGAATTACCGTTTTAGTAGCGATATTTCAACGGTCTCTTTATCAATGGCGTCTTATTGCCCTATGTTTAAAGTTCATTACTTAGTCTGTGTAGGCCATGTTTACTCAGAACCACCCAGGAATATTTCCAAGTACCACCAAATATCCAAAGTCCTCTGATTTCTTGTTTCGTTTTCTATTATCATATTATTATTTTCTGCCGGGATATCTGTGATTGAATCTACAAGAACAATAAACAAGCAGCGTCGATATCTAATAAAAACAAGTTGTATTCCTGTGTATACAGCGTTTATTTAGTGAGCGTTTCACTGTCTTCAGTTCGTTGAAAATAAATAAATCTTTGGCATTGATGCATGTTACTCTGCTGATGCTTGATTGTTTATTCTAAAACAGAGAACCGCAGATTGCAGCAATTCTAGAGAAAATTTGAGTTTAATCTAATTGAACGACAGCAAGATTGCCATTACTACAATTGCTATGACATGAACTACATTCAAAGTCATCATGTGAAATCTTGATAGATGTTTACGTATCCGACACATAATTGTGATTGTATACTAAGCACCTCACCAAACTAATATACTGATTGCATGTTTTTCTACAATTTGTCAAGAAATGATTTTGAAATATATCGCATGTACAAATCATATCTACATAGCCTTTATGGAGGTTTATTTAAAACACTTGTACATCAAAAGAGCAAAAGAAAACAATTTCAATTTAATTTATGTGCTATAATGTTATGATATTAGCATACTGTTAAGCATGACATTTAGCTTCAAAAATCAAATTAAAATAGATTTAATGACTGCCAATCAAATTCAGTACTTCAAAACAAAAATTGTGTAAACTATAACTCAACTAAGGAGACTGCAGATTACGGCAAATTTTGATGTCATTTCGTTCCTTTACAAAAGACCCCAAGAGATACAAATATTACTAATGCCTTCGTATTCATGTCAGGGGACATTTGAGAATTAAGCTAATGATCATTTGACATAGTATTTCATACAATCAAAGTATCGTATATTTTCTTGTAATGGGAAATTGTCATCCCAAAGAGGATTGTCACATAAAACATTTACTGCCTGCAAATAATATTGAGTTTCGCATCAGTATCGCTTTGTCATGAAACAAAGTACTTAATGAGGATTATCAAGAAAAGTTAAGAGCCCCGCTTATATCGAAAACATCCTGCTTAGTACCTTTCTGTACCAATATAAAAATTGGTTTCGATTTAACAATTATCGCAGTTTCATATCTGTGAGCTCTCTTTTAAGACGTGAGCTTAATGAAAGGACAATAGCAAACTGTATGTGAAAGTCGTGCATTTTTTATAGTTGCGTGTAAACTTTGCCTGACAATGGATATGCCACTCTTACTAAAGAATAGCACTTCAATTGATAGGCAAGCGAGTTCGACTTTTGCACTCTCAGGATATTGACACTATATGAGTCTGCAACAACTCAATTTGGCTAATCGCCAACTTCCCTATGAATGATATGTAACCGCTCAGTTGAGAGTTACGAACGCTCGTTATAAATTTGAGACAGATTAAGTTATTAAGAAGATTAAGACTTGTTTACAGTAACCTGTTCTTGCAAAAGTCTTTTGAACAGGATTTACCGAATCCTCTAAATGTTTTTTTTTCTCTCTTTTGTTTGTGGGGGCGAGGGCTTAAGTAAAGGATATCTTTTCTGTCGCATGGTATTCGTTGTTTCATAGTTTAACATTCTGGTAATTTAAAAGAATTTTAACTAATTTACCACTGTCCTCCTTAGTAATATACCACTACATGTCATTTTCACACTTTTCATCTACATGACAGTCATTCTTTGGCGTTGGGGTCTATATAGGCAAGGCCCTTGACCCTCGGCCCTCGCAAATATCGTATATTTATGACAATCTCGTTAGATATCAATGGTGAATCACCTGTTGATGCATATACCCACTTTCTGTTTTAAGACTGAGTTACGGTTAAAGCATCTGCAATGTTCGCAATGTCTATTTATGTTGCTCAAATGTAAACGATCAATGTGTGCATGCTAGCAGTACTAGGTTTCACTTATGTCGCATTGTGCAGCATTGCGACTTAGTGTTAGGAAACGGAAATCAACGTGGTTTTACACCCATGGACGTAAACATAATTATATTACAACGAATTATAAAACTGATTATGTTCGTTTATGTTTGTTAACTAACATTTACAATTTCCACATTTCGGGAACTGTAGTCCAACAATCGTGTCTTGCTTTAAACTGAATGTATACACGGGCATCAAATCAAAAACAAAATCCCACAATTGAATGAAAACTCCGAACTTTAACACTCATTAGTCAAGGACACAGCTGATTACGCGTCAATGTCACTGTTACATTATTTGAGTACTACACGTGAGTCAGAAAGAACAATGGAGAAGAAACGTTGAGAGGTAAAACGTCAGAATTTAAGGGACAAAGATTTCATTTTACAATTTGTGATATAAAATATATTTTTTGTCATAAATCGTGACATATTGTAGATGGAACTGTAAAATTACTAGGTAAATGTAGAAATTCTGTCATCAAGTATCAAAGTTTGGACATAAATTATTTACACTTTTAATCAAAAGTGGAAGTTTGAAGTGGAACGTGAAGTCTTTGACATAAAACAATTAGTTCACTACAAACAACTATGCAGATTTATTGTTAAACGAACCATTTGTTAGATAAATTGTAGTCAATGTTTCATGAAAGTTAAAATTCTGAGATAAACTTTCAAAATTTGGAGATAGAACATCGACATTTTGGACATATTACATCGACATTTCGAAGTGAAACTTTTAAGATAAAGAAACTTTTATTTTTCACCTCTAAGTTTAATTTCTTTATTCCAGTATAAATTACAAAATGTATAAATAAGACGCATAATAACGATACACAAAAGACATAAAATGTAAAATCATGAAAGCATGAACAAATAAGAAATAAGATGGAGGAGTAGAAGGTCGAAAGATTAAAAGGATTATAAGGATTTTTTTAAGATTGAAAGATATAAAAGGATTTAAAAGATTATAACAGAGATTCTAAGAATCCATTTTGAATATAAATGGCTGCTCTGTAGATAAATGAGTTCTTAAAAAGCATAATTCTAAAAGTTGGCAAGATAGTAGGATTTCGTAGATTGTACTTGTTTGTTTTATTGCACAGAGAGATCAACTCAGATTGAAGTGGGTGATCTTTAGAACTATGTATATTTCTTAGCTAGTCTTATCAAGTCATTTCTAGCAGCAGTGTTTACTTTACCACCCATGCTTTCATAGTCGAGTTTAAATGTATTTGAGTAGTATTTCAAGAAACTTCTATTTCTTTTCTTGTCCTTTTCAAGTAGAAGGTGATGCCAGACAGGAACTGCATACACAATGACTGGCAGAGTTTATGAGGTGAATACTTTATCTCTTACATTAGAATGAAAATAAGGAGTAATGTATGCCAACGTTGATACAATCTAATACACATTAGTCATCGTTTTAGACATATGGTTAGTAAGGGTTAACTTGGCGTCAATATCAACTCCTAAGTACATAGTGTGAGATACCCGTTCAACAATGGATCCCTGGTCTGAATGAGACCTTGATGTTTAATATTAATGTTCTCAAAAATGATTTCTTTAGATTTCTTATGAAACGTTAACAACTCTCCTGTGGACTGGCCTACAGGTATTACAAGCTGCAGGTATAGGTCACGGTCTACTTATTGATTCTAGTACTGTACTAACATTAAATGGCGCCATCTGTTTTCTATTACTAGAAAACGCAAAACTTTGCTTGTTTCCAGTGCATAAATGATTTATTTTACATAAAACAGCTGACATATTTACAATGAATATAACCAAATAAGAAATGTTCTGAAGAATATATGATTTGACTACCCGTTATCTTAATATATATCGTAACAGTTTTTGGAGTATCGAAGCAAGAGCCAAGTTATATTAGCAGCGATGTTAATATCTTCATCTTTCTGTATTAGACGGTGCGAATCATTACTAAGGATTTTACCGGAAGTTAACATAAACTGTACCTGTCTAACTATACACATTTAACGAAGACTTCATCATATACAATAATTTAAGATGATCTATAAACGATATTTAATGCTTTATGTAAATTACGTTAAGCTTCATACAATTTGTTCTAAACATCTGTCCGTGTCAGCGACGTACCAATATAATTGATAATTGGTGGACCCGAACACAATCGTAATCAGTGCGTCTCACGTAGTCGCATTCGAACTTGTCTAACATGGGATTCCTTTGTTAAGAAAAGAAACTCGCCAGTAAAAAAGCTAACCAAATTTACACAGCGCCACCAACTGCTTTGAGTATATTTAACGTATATTTTTGGTAATGTTTATTACCTATCGCAGATTATTTCGAAAATATACCATATGAAATCCATACAAAACACACGTGATTCATGCGGGCTTCGCAAGTGTGTAACGTTTGTATATGCATCTATATCCCTCATTTGAGATGGCATATATATACGAATGTCACAAGTCGGTTACTTCAAGACAGAGACTCTGCGTCCCGATAACATTATGTAATCTTCATTTAATATTGTTATACGTTATATATTATGCCGACTTTCGTCGTTGCCTGATCGGATTTCGATCTAATAAAGTATGGCACTATGTTTTTCAAGTACCTTACTATTTATCGTTACCTTTGAAAATATCAGATTTCGTGAAGACATACAAAATGCACTTGGAATCAACTTTTGTTATGTGTACTGCTGGCTAGATATACCCATTACAAAGGTTACAGTCGAGTCCACCATCTCCGAGACAAAGTCTGAATCCATGTTAATCCGAGTCTGAACAGAATCCACTACATTCTAATCAACTCGAACCAAATTTTTAAAAATTTCCACTTGAAATATGCAAAGAATGACACCCTCTTCAATTCGATATCGCACACCTAAAGTTCCCTCCGTTCACCTATTTTGGTACAGAATGTAGATGGACTTTGACTATGTGAGACTATGTAAAGTCGGTCATTAGATTCCCTGACAGACTGTTTGTTACTGTAAAGGATCTAGCTGAATGTTACCCCAACGCTGTAAAGTGCATCGCTGCTATGATCATGAGGGGAGGAAGCATGTTCCTACCCCTCTCCCCCTATCCCATACCGATACCTTTGTTCTTGTACCCACTGAAGAGATGCGTTCCGCCCTCTACTTGAAGCCTGTCTACAACAATGGGTCAACCTATTATATGTATGTTTGTTTGTATGTATGTATGTATTTTAGATCCCCCTGCAAGCAGGAACTCGCGAAGAAGCCTCATTGGCTTAGCAAAGCTGCAAGCTGACCGAAGTCAGTCTCTTACATTAATATTTAACGTCCATGATTATGAATTGTCAACTGTCAAAAACTCTGTATCGTCCAAAGACCAAGGCGTTTAGACACTAGCCTACTGTTAGCCTACAGTGCATCGGAAGTTGTAGACTTCTGGCCAATTCTTAAATGGAATAATCAGAAATCAATCGAGTCGTCATGGGTATTCTCCCAGGTGAATGACAAATTATGCCTGTTACAATACAACCAGTCAAGAATGCAGGTCTTAGAAGGTGTACAGTAACACAGTTTGCCCACTTGTTGATGAATTGCTAGTAATTAAGTTCCAAAGTGATCATAATTCCATTTACATTCTTTGAAGCAGTATAGAGAATAACAGCTGTAGTCTTATAGGGTTATATCAGATCAACCACATGAACAATTCAAAACATTGGAGTGATGAGAATATCTCAACTGGCTTTTATAATCCACAGGTTGACAAATAACAAGTTAACAACATACAGTTTGCTTTTTGATCTATATATACAGAACATGTGCGGCTTTCAACATGTAAAATCTTTTATTTTTGGCCAGCTGCCAAGGGACTAAAGGAATAGCTTTACTATTCCTCTGGCAGCAAGAACAAGGAGGGCAGTAGTTCTTATTTAAGCTGCTTCCTGGTAAATAGCGTGTTGCACTTTCTAATTCACTTGGCAAGACTTGGAAAGGGTAGGGGAGTTTTAGTCCTCATTCATTCGGCTGCCTCAGGAATCAGTTAATGTATTTTTCACAATCAATAGTGCAGGCGTTTCACTTTACTAGTCTGCTTGCTGGGTGTATAACATCTAAGTTTCTGTTATTCCAATGCCTGCCCAGCGAATAGCCTAGGCTAGGCCTAGACACATTTAAGTTTCTGTTATTCCATTGACAGCCCAGCGAATAGCCTAGGCTAGGCCTAGCATCATGTAAGTTTCTGTTATTCTATTGACTGCACAGCAAATAACCTCTATAGGCTAGGCCTAGCATAATGTCTGGAGATCTGACGCTATAGATATGATGAGCGGGAATTCCTACCATAGTTAGGCTGTACATAAGTAACATATTTCTGTACATAATAGTGATAGAGAAACTTTAATTCAAAAAGTGCATGTAGACATGACTAAAATTGACATAAGTAAGACAAATTTTAACACAACCTTACACCCAAGGCATAATTTATCCAGTATCACAATTGAAGCAAAATATTATACAAAATGGTCGAATTTCTATGCAAGTCCAAAGATGTATAGCATGGTATTGGTAGGTTATTTACATATATGTAATATTTTGAAAGAATCAAAATACTGTACACAACAGTTGGATACTAAATTATTGCAGACCACTAAACAAACTCGTTTTATTAGATAATTTAACATACTGTATTGAACTTCAATAGGTACATTAATAGAGCTGACAATACTTCCAAAGTTTAAAATTGAGGCCAGTTATTCTGTGCAGACTCAAAAATAAATGATGCTCAATTGCCGATTGAAATATGATCTCTAAAAAAAATTAAGACAATATACAAAATTACATTTGGCTTTGTTCCAACCCTTGATTTGAACTCCTGACTGTCAGACCCTGAGATCTTCCAAACTTAGCTAGGCTAATACAGAATCAGCAATATTTGGGCGTGTTGTCTACAGAAGTGCTTACATTAGCGCCCTACTTGCACGTATAAATCTGTGCACATCCAAACTGAGCCTAGGCTAATACAGAATCAGCAATACATGGGTGTGTAGTCTACAGAAGTGCTTACAATAGCGCCCTACTTGCACGTATAAATCTGTGTACATCCAAACTGAGCCTAGGCTAATGAATACAGAATCAACAATACATGTGTGTTTTATGTAGCGAAGTGCCGATATTGGCTTCCTTCACTAAGACTACGTTTCTTAAAATGACACTGACATTTACCTAATATGTTTTACTGATTTCCGAGGGATTTTAGCTAAAATCGTCCTTGTTTTCGCACATCAGGTATATAACATATGGCTGTGTGCCTTAACATACAGTAGGCCTAAGCTACAGTTGGCTAAGTGACAGTACGATGTGACAAGTGTTGTAGCAATCTTAGTAATATGGTACGCGAATTCGAGATACAAACAGTAAAATGTCTGATTGCTCACAAACCAGGATAGTGCAATATACTGGCCTATATTACGCATAGCTTACTTTGAAGACCAATTCTTTCGAAGAAAGAGACATCTTGATTTATTTCATAAATAATGCACCTAGCTAAATGAACGGAAAAGAAAAACGTCGGGCTGGAATATAGCAGATCGAATTGGCCAGTTTTATAGCAATACGATCGGCCGAAATTCATCACATGTTGAAGGCTGTGATTTACACGCATGAACTGGCCATTGGTTTGTGCGAATGTAGGCTTTTTTTTAGAAGTTATAATTATTTGATTTTTTTTAGAATCAAAAGGATAACCCAGTGCAGTCCTTGTTGGGTTAAGAACAAATGTAGTGACTAGATACACAATGTACGGTAAATCGGCCACCAAGTTATACCCGAAATTATGTTTAGTTAGTATTCCCTTTCGATGCATGCATGTGAATGAATGAAAGCATTCAATTCACTAGGGTCATGTTGGTAATTGAGTGGATGTACGCTAGTCTCATAGGCTGGCATGGTACTCTCACTGAATTAAATACCACCAAATGCGGATGGCCTGGGCACGAAACTCAACATCTTGATTCACTCACAACCACCTGTCCTGATCTTCAGTAATATATTGACGATGTAATCGTGTCATCATGTGTGGAGGGAGGGGGGGGGTCGTTATGCGAAGTGCAAGTCCATTTGCAAGGGAATTATCGTTTTATCTATGTATATATGCATTATAATGCTGCATGCGTTCTTCTGTAAACCTATAGTACGTCAGACACATGTTATGTCTAATGGAACGTATCCCCTTATTTCCGATTTAGTGTCGGATTCAATTGGTGGTTAAAGACCCCGCCCCCCCCCCCCCGTCCTCATTGCATTTTGCTCACTGAAGTATTTCAATTTGTCATCGGGTTTTCTTAGAACACCATCTTAGGAGCGCAATCATAGTATCATAGTACGTAGTAGTTTTAGGGTTGTTGTGGCCTAGTAGGATCCCGCACCATGTCTCCCTTGTTGTCGTAAATGAACCCGGGAGGATGCGAGGAGGGCCGGTTGGTCAGTGGTCGGTCCTGTGTGGCTTGCGTGAATCCTTGCCTATGGCCAGAGCGCCAAAACATTCTCTGCGACCGGCATGTGTGCAGCCCATGTCCACTAAATACGTCGGTGGCTCAATGAGTTGCTACGCTCTTAAAAATGTACATACGGAAGCTTACAATTGCCATCTTCATATTTAATATATTTAGGAAACAATTACTTAACTAGCGCCATCTCTTTTACATAAAGAAGGAAATCCTGTGTTGCAATCCTGATTGGTAGGTTATATTGTTTTTATTCCCAAAAAGTGAAGATTGAAAATTAGTAATATGACGTAAATAAACATACTTTCAATAAGTTGTAATTCATCAATAAAAGTGTAATTAGTTTGTAGTTGGAAACTCTCTCTTTAGGTTAAAGGAGAAATAAACCCTAGCCTTTTCGGCTTATAGAATAACGTTTTGCAGTACGCTATTTTCGACAGAAGCAACACGAATGCTTGAAAACATTTCTTTAAACCTTTAAAATCGATTTGAATGGCGACAGTTGGGGCTAGTTTCGTGACGTAAGCGAGCCACATATCGCATGTCAACACATTGAAACCTTCGGAGCCTAACATTTCTTGCCGTTAACGATAACTAAAGCAATATATAAACTTTCCGGACTCTGAATCTTGTAAATATATAAAATGGATGCAGTTGGACTTGTCTGCTATCAATTAGAGCCTGCATACACAGTGCAGGAATTCGAGCCTGAATACACAGTGCAGGACTGAGACAACGTGACTTATAGATTGCTTAACATACATACGCAATCTGATGCTAGTATTGTCAAGACTAGTAACACTTCTGTGACAGAGGGACAAGCCTGATGTTTTTGTGCCTTCTGTACGTTCTCCTTTTTCTGGAAACCTTTTTCCGTCAGGAATAACGTAATTTTCCCCCCTTCCCTGCTCCTTCCTCTCCTCTGTTTACACAACTAAATGCTTAGCACTCCGGTTATTTGCATCAAATTCCGAACAATCTCCAAGATCAAGTGTACAATACATACGCAGGTAGGGAAATTGTTTAACTTATGATGTGGCTCGCTGACGTCATTTTTGAAACACCCTTTTTACATAATGGCCACCAACACAGTATATGTTAACAATTCATTAGAAAATCACTGGAAATTCGGGGAAATATAGTGTTGACTTGTTATTTCACAGAGAGTGTAAGAATATAAGTCTCTACTATGAGGTCGCTGGAAACCCCAGGGTTGATTTTTCCTTTAATACCATGTCACAGTGACGTGCGTGTGTGTGTTATTGCGTAGTGCTAATAAACAATAATTCCATTTGGATTTGTTTTCACCGAAAGTTTATAAGCACTGTTTAGTAAAACAAATATTTGTACCATTGGTTTTCACATGGGAATGACAGTAAAATGGAAACGGAATAAATTGCAAAGTTTAATTTGGTCAAAATGGCAACATAGCTATTACAACAAAAATACGATAGAGTTTTTACTAATATTTCATTTAAGTAATTTTCGGTTACAATAAACATTAATGTACACAAGGCGATGACGGCAAAGAAGGCGGGGAGGAAGGAGGAGTGAGGTGAAAGAATTGTATGCAGCGATATCTAATGGCAGCTCTACAAAAGTGCTCCTCATTGTTTTGGAAATAACCTGTGTTATATTGTTTGGAAAGTTGCCGTGTTTTTCAGTATTTGTTGTGTTTGTTATTCTGTTAATTATGGACATATTTTTGTGATTTTTGTACTTGGATTTACCACTAAATATTTGTAAGAAAAATCTTGACTTTCTATCCTTACTAGTGTTAAGAAAATGCATGCAGTAACCATTAAACACACAAGAGAGTTTCTTCTTGCTGTAGAGAAATCTGTTAAGTCTTGTGTGGGCTTTCAGCCATGGAAAAGGACAATAGATGATTTAACTCTATTCAGGAGACCCAATCGCAGAGGAACAAAGGCTGGCATTAAATTCAGGAGATGCATACCAGTGCTTATAAATAGAGATTGTGCTAAATGGAATAACAAAATCATTGAGGGTCACCAATCAGGGATAAATTTCAACAATCTAATTCAGCTACCTACCAACAATCTAATTCAGCTACCTACAGGACTCAAAGAAACATACCATAATGATATGCAATATGAAATTCATACTGTAATTAAACCAAGGCTCGTGAACCACGTTAGAACTATCAAAACGCACCTCAATTATTTACATGTCATAAAAAAGGATCATAAACTTAAATTCAATAACCAGCATACCAAGCCGCTAATAGTGTTCTTACAAAATGTTCGCTCCATCAGCAATAAAGCAATATCTGTTTCTGACTTTGTTGTATCGAATGATATTTACATTTTAGCACTAACTGAAACATGGCTGGGAAATGTGACTGACAGCTTTGTAATATGTAACCTTGTCCCTACGGGTTATAAATTTGAGCATGTCCCCCGTTCCACCGGGAAGACTGGAGGAGGGCTTGGGGTGCTGTTTAAATCTGGATTATCACTAAAGATTAACACCTCGACTAAGGATAATCTCTACACGCATTTTGAGCATATGGATTGCTGTA